>JBBYHL010470558.1:0-13647 GCA_038381835.1 Adansonia madagascariensis | reverse complement strand
TGAAGGGATATAGACATTAAAGCCTTCAAAATATTATTTGTCATTTTTCCCATGCATATGTATCGATATATTTAAATAGGTATTGGTACATTGTGTTTAACGACCCAAAATATGACCATTACATGAACTTTGATATAGAATAGTCTATCTCAATACTTGAACAATACATGACATTGATTTCTTCATTTCAAGCTCTTTTAGCTACTGCCAAGCATTTTATTGAAGCAAACACTTAAGGGATCAATATGTTCATATAAAAAATCATCTTTAAGGGTTTTTTAGACTTTAAAATGTATAAAATTTATATGAAAAATGCTTCATACTAAAGTATCCATTAAGAACACATTTTTTAGTAATTCAAGGAGTTAAAAACACTTTTGGTATTTTTCCAAAGCATTGTCAAACTTAATTCAAGGAAAAATACCATGTTGAAAATATTTAAATCACAAGCCAATTAAGCTTAAGTTTTAATTATATCAAAAGAGAAATTAATTCAAAGCTAATATAGCTAACAATCTCTCTCTTTCTAAGATGACAAAACTTAAGGTGAATCCGCTTATAAAACTTCTCATTAATCATTTAAAGATTTTCAATAAAACTTTTTTTTAATAAAAGCATGCAAAAAGATTTCAAATTTGTAACATGCTTTTGAAAAACTTGGCAATGGCATTTTTGGTCACATTTAGCAATAAAAACACCAAAGCAAAGATCATAGTATATAAAATCTTCTTATTTACTAGTATATGTATTAACAAGGCACAAGGAAATTACCTTTAGAATTCTCCCTTTTTTTGGAATATCAAAAAGGTAGAAGGTATGATTAATTCAAAGCTAAGGGACTAGTTTCAATAAGATTTCTAAGAGATATACTAATTATGAATCAATTTCAGAGCTTGTATACCAATTATTAAGAAAATATATGCATTTAGGCTCTAATGTGTAGTTCATTCAATTCGATATTCATATGTAAATATTTAAGCATATTTGAGATTATGCGTAATAAAACAAACCAATTGTTAAATGATTTAAAGAATGTCAATCCAATTATTTTCTAGATGCATAATAGATGTATTTCTAGTACATATGCATACTACTCATAACCATTCAAGTAACCATATAGAAAATTAAAAGAAAAATTTTAAGACAATTTATAGTAGACTTCCATTAGTTAGAAAATCATTTGCTTATTCATGATATGTTAATAAGATCATTTGAGCATTAATTTAATCAATGAACATGCATAAAGATATAATCATTTTAATCCATAAGTTAAGTCATGACTAAGGCCTAGGATACCAATGTTGAAACCAATTATTAAAACAAGAGATATAAAAAATGCTCAACTCAAGGTCATGTTCAAAGATTATGCAAAGCAAACAATTCATGCATGCATAACATACAAAGATACCTATTGCTAGTTAATAAAATAGGTAAGTAACTAAACTTAATGCTAAGGGATAATAATTTAATAGCGTTAGTTTAGTAGATACCTCAACCTTACCAAGCTTTGTTGATATGCTTATTTTTTATAGGGAGTCCATGATTCTAATTGTTGAGCATTCTTTAATGATTTTGGCTTTGATTTGATAAGGGTACATGTTTTCTTACTTCTTTTTGTTATGCAAGTGTTCATATTTCACGAATGACTTTATCTCCATGAACGTTTCAAAATTTAATATAAATCTTGGCAAAGGATAAGCATTAGTAGTACCAAGATATCATTTGTCGTATATTAAAAAAACAAATAAACTCATTAATTTATCAAATTTTTAATAAAAATCTAGTGAGCTCAATGAGATTTTGAAATGAAAGATAATGAATGTTAATAAATGGAAATCCTTAAGCATATCTGGTACCAATAATCATTATGCAAGAGAATAAGTTCATTAAGGCATAAAAAACAATAATGCATAGAAAACTTTGAATTTTTTTAGCATCATGAAGCAATATGAGGACTTATTCATAACAGTCATGCATTTGATTTGTGAAAAACTCATTAATTAATCAAATACGATGTTCAAGCATGGGATGAGTTATGAGATGTTGTTCCCTAGGGTCTAGGAATTATAAAAATGAAGCATTTCAAGTAAAAACCTAAAAACAGACCAATTGCATTTTAGAACCAAAATAGCACGAAGCTGGCTAAAACAAACTACATGTCATAGTGTTATATCGATACAATATTTAGTGTATCAATACAATATGGGTTTTTTCTGGGTTTTTGTTCCTTGTATCTATATAGATCTTAAAGAATCGATACAAACACTTAGAAAAATAGGTAATTTGGTATTCTAAAACCCCATGAATTGAAGTTTTAATGCAAACTTTTGATATTGAGCGTTAAAAACATATATAATTGATCAAAAGTTTGAATCAAAACAACTTTTAAAATAAAGTTTGAATGAATTTGCATATTTGGTCACATAAACAACTTACGTTCAAGCAATATGCAACTAAAAGTTTTGATATAAGAAATTTTCATTCAAACCACATATGCACAAGTTTACAAAAATGTTCAATGCATACCAAATTTCTACAAGATATAAAACATGAACTTTCAACATAATCAATCATCCTAAGTCTCATGAAAGCATAATTGAATATAAACATTAAAAAGACTTATAGACTTGCTAATGCATTTACATACTATTCAATCATGCATTATAGCTTCCTAATAGCTCAAAACAAGAAATTTTTCAAATCATGCTTAAGTTCATGCTTCATAACATCATTTCACAAATCAATTAAACATATAATCGTTAAGCACTTAAACATCAAATGCATAATCAATTGAAGCTCCTAATTACTTAAGATGCAAAACATAAAATTTTCATTAAAATCATTTTTGCGTCAAAACAATATTTCATAAAAATATTTTCATGAAAACATTTGAAAATTTATGGAAAGATAACTAACATATGATAAAATCAAGTTTAAAGCTTACCCATCACACTTCTTTGTGCGTTTAAAGTGTCGCAACATGGCCCAGTTATGAATCTTAACCAGTCTATCTAAAAAGGAAAGTGTACCTCTCATTCATATCTATATGTCATTATTTTGGGCCATATTATTATTTTCTTATTTTCAAGGATTAAGTTATCGAGATAAATAGCTCACTCGACTTAACCTTAAATAGTCATTACGAAATGACCACTTATCTTGGAGTCTTTGCCAATCTATTTTGGCTAGGTGAGATTGGTCACCTACTAGATTTCATATTTCACAGGTTACAAAACCCTAAAAAACCAATTTCAAGGTCTGCGTTTCATACCAAAGATCATAAAAAATGGTCTGAGAGTTGGTTATAATCATGAGTAAGGAACAATCCTTCTCATGACACTTAAAAATCAATACCTTATTAATCATGTGTTAGCTTAAATTTTGATCTTTATTTGGTTTCAAAATTCAATATTTAGTTAAAATTCTATATTCCAAAAATTTTCATAAGTCTAAATTTATTATTCTACTTGAGAAAATTAAATTTTTTAATATTTTTGAAAATCAAAATATCTTTTATACTCCACTGGAGGACTAGAAGAAAACAAAAGGTTTTATCATTATCTTTTGCACCCTACCAGAGAGCCAAAAAATATGAAAGGTTTTAAAAGTCAAAATATCTTTCACACTGCATTGGAAAGTTGAAGGAATATGAAAAGTTTTTATTTCTCAAAATTCAAAAAAATCCTAATTTCTCACTTTGAAAAGGATATCTCATTGTTAAAAAGTTCGTGTAAACCATCTCATATGCTGGGAGAAATTCCATATACTAATTTAACTTGGAGACATTGCCTTAATTTTAAAACTTCATGTTTTATGAGAAATAATAAAAATTTATCTTAGGACCCGGACTTGGTCGAAAAGACTAAAAGGTCCCCTAAAGTACACCTTCAACATGAAAGTACTTGGTTCTAAGGTAATTTACTAAAATGTCTCTAATGTATACCTTCAACGTGAAAGTATCTTGATAACCTTAAAATACTCGAAGACATCATAAACGAATGAACCTATTACTACTATGCACTTTCGACATATGAGTATCCTTGTGATCTAAAGGACTTGATTCTAATTTAAATTACTAAAATGTCTCTAAGGTCAACCTTTGACGTATAAGTATTCCGGTAAACCTAAAAGACTTGATAACTTCATAAAAAATGAACCTATCCCTATTATGCACCTTCAACATAAAAATATCTTGGTGATCATAGTGGACTCAATTTTAGGGTAAATTATTAAAACACCCCTAAGAGGTACCCTCGACTTAAAAGTATCTCGAGAATAATTAATATGACAAAAATTATTAATAGCTCCCTAAATTTCTCAAAATTGCATTTTAGCCCCAAAATGGCTAAAAATGCTAGAAATATTCCTAAATGACCAAAATACCCTAGATGAGTAATAGATATGAGAAATGACTGTTTTGACCTTAAATGCAAGGCTTTCCTAAATGACCTTTAAACTTTTCTAACTTCACCTAATGTTCCCTACATGACATAAAATTCAAAATCAAACATCAAATATATCCAAATCAACATGAAAATCAATACTAAAAATCACAAGGAAAGTTTGGCAACCTTTCAACTTTTTGCAAACAAGCTCCTAAACTTTTAAACATTGCAAAAAAAGTCCCTAAAAGGTTTAAAACCATAATATACATCCTAAAAGTCCACTAAGTGTTTCAGCCAAGCTTCGATGGCCTTAGAAAAGAAAATTTTTTTCAATTTTTACAATTTGGTCCTTAAATTCTCTATAGTTGCAAAATAATCTAAGAATCAAAAAACACCACAAAATCACTCTGTTAGGTTTAGCCAAAGTCTTGGAAACACATATCCAAAGCCTTAAAATTTTGGAAAAATTTTATTCTTAGGCACCTGCAAGTTTTTAGCATCACAAAATAATCCAAAATACCATGAAATCAAGCAAGAAAAATTATCCGAAGGCCATCATCAAATTCAACCAATATGTACATCAACCAAAAAAAAAATTTTTTCCATCATATAATTTCATGAATAATAACATAAATATATGTCTTAATTTATAACATGCTTGATTATGCATTAAATCATGAAAAATCATGAAAGTGTCAATAGGTTTCATTAACAATCAATATGAAAACACTAAGGAAAATAGCACAACATATACACATAAAAATAATATTATTTCTACCAATAAACATGAATTATGTTAATGAAAATTAACTTTTTGCTAATAAAAATCAAATATAATAACAAAATCAGGAAACTTTGATCAGAGCTTCACACTTGGCCTCTCAACATGTATTAAAATCCATAAGCCTAAGCAGTCACAAAACTCACTAAAAGGATGAAACAAGCTTAAAATGAGCAAAAATCAAGAGTTTTTCAAGTAAAAGTACCTTAAAAGCTTGAAAAACTTGAAAAATTCAAGACTTTTTTGTGTCTCTTAATTATGAAGGCATTAATCTCCCTATGAAAACTCCCTCCCCTTATTTATAAAGAGGAAGAATCAGCCAAAAGGTGAAAGAAATCCTCTTGGCCGAATGGCCATGTGTTTTTTTTCTTTTCTTTTTTTTTACTTTTTGATTTTTTTTTTTACTTTTTAGATTTTTTTTCCTTTTTGATAATGTTTAAATTAATTTTTTTTGTCATTTTGTGTGAGTCATTATGCATGACTCATCATCTAGAAGATGACCTGGAAAAAATCTGAATTAGATAAAATCAAGTTATGGGGATCAAATTGTAACAAATTAAAAATTATGTGTTCAAGAAATAAAATCTCACATAAAAATTCAATTAAAAATTTAATCAGAATAGACTTATCGGGCTTGTTAGGAAACAAGAATGGTCTCATTGGGCTTGTTGGAAAGTTAATGGGCTTATTGGGCCTATGAAAAAATTAACAGATTTAAGGTCCATGAAATGGAAAAAAATAAATTTTAGCCTAATTAAAGTTAAAATTAAAAAAGTTTCATATAAAAATTCAAAAAGGAATTTTTTAAAAATTTTATGTGCAAGAAAAAGGTAATTAAAAATCTTAAACTTGTAAAAAAAATTTTGAGTAAAAACGCTTTTGGAAGGATATTATATTTAATCAAAATGAATTAAAATTTCAAAAAAGCTATATCCAAGATATTTTATTGAAAAATGTGAAAATATTTAAAACTTTACAATCAAAAAAATTTTATAAAAAATTTACAAATAAAAAGTTCGTATTTTGGAGAAAAGAAAGTTTCAAAAATACATTTAAATATTCATAAAGATGGGTTGAATTCAACATTTTATTTAAAATATTTATTTATAAAATAATAAAGATGACAATTTGAAATTTGGAGTAAATTTTAACTGAAAATTTTTCCCGAGCAAAAAACTCATGGTACTATGAAAAATCCAAAATTAAATACTAAAATTAACAATTTGACACTTTATGGAATAAATTGCCAATATGTATTGGTAAAAACATATTATGATCGACTTGCCAATTTTTATCAAAAATCTCAAAAAATTCCTAAAAATTAAAAAATTCGACCATGATATTATCCGCAAAAAAAGAATTTCAAAATTTCAAAAGAATAAAGTTAGAAACCAATTTTTTGGTGCTAATAATGGATAGGTATCGATAAAAATATATAATGGTCAACTCGCTAATTTTTACGAAAAATCTTAAAAAATCCTTAAAAAAGAAATTTTGATCATGATATTATTTGTAAAAATAAATTTCAAAATTTGATAAAAAAATATTTAAAAACTAATTTTCTCTTGAATATTTATCCTTTTTATTCGAGATTTGTGCCCAATGACCTTTGAAATTGCACTTTTTCCATCACGTGCACATGCGGCCATCTAGACATGACTAAACAAATCTTGAAAATGCCCAACCTACCTGGAAGGGTCGACCTCTACCAAGGCAGCTACTAGGTTCTTAATTTCGAATATTTAGGACTATGAAAGAAAGAGCCTAAAGGAAATTATGTGTTTAAATAGAGCATCTAATTTCATTGCTTTGTTTCTTATTGCTCCAATACACCTATAGAAAACTTTCACTTGGTTTTTGGTACCCAAGTTGCTTTGGCTCCTTAAAGATTAGTTTTAAAGCCTTTTGTTCCTTTAGGAACCCATACTTGCCTAACTTTGAATTTCGTCCTTTTCTTGATAGATAAGTATGCACATTATGACCATGAAAATTGCAACATAAGGACTTGGTCATACTCATTTGAGAGGATTTTTCTATGATGATTTTCTTTTCATTTTCCAAGCTTTGAATTTTTTTTTTTCAAATCAAAGTTGACTTTTTCTAAAATGTCAATTCTTAGCTTAGATTTATTAAAATCATTTTTAAATCCTTATTTTTATTTTTAAACTCAATTTTTGATTTCAATAATAAATCATTTTTTAATTTTCAATTTTGAAATCATTTTCTTATATTTTAAGTTCATTTCCTCAAACTCAACTGTAAGATCATTAAATACATCTTGTAACTCATCAAATTTATAAAAATTTATATTCAAGAGCCATAAAGCAGAGGTTGTCAATTTGGTCTTCCTTGGAGTCATTATCATTGGAAAAGTCACTATCACTCCTAGTTGCTACAAATGATTTCTTCTTTTTCTTCTTCTTCTTCTTCAACAACAAGCAATCGAATTTAACATCATTCGATTCATTATGATTATAGTAAACCATCTTTTTAACCTTGCTTAATTAAGATGATTTGTTTTTATTCATTTTCATGAATTTCTTGGCAAAGATGATCATATCAACATCTTCACTATCTTTATCATCTTCTTCATATTCCTCTTCCTCACTCATGGAAGCCATTAATGCGACTCTAACTTTTCATAATTGTTTTTTCCATGATTTAACTTCATTTAATGTGCAAAGAGTGATCCAATAAGCTCATCTAAGGTGAAGAGGTTGAGGTCTTTTGACTCTTTAATTGCAATCACCTTAACTTCCCATGAGTTAAGAGAGGATATTTAACATTTTCTTGACTATCTCCTTATTAGGATACACTTTCCTAAGACCTTTCAATCCATTTACAATGCCTGTGAACCAATCAGATATTCCTTGATACTCTCCTTCAATTTTATCTTGAACATAATCATGGGTGAACATGCTTATCTTAGACTTTTTGACTTGATTGGTCCTTTCATGTGCGATAGCCAACTTGTCCCATATCTTTTAAGCATTATCACACCAAGACACCCTATTATACTCATTAAGGCCTAATGCATAAAAAAGTTTATGCATGGCCTTGGTATTGAGTTTAGCCATCTTAGTGTCTTGAGTTAAGCCATCTTATTATCTTTCTCATCCCTTTGCCATTCTTCTTTGAGGACTTCAAGATCATCTATTATCTTTGTCGAGATGATTAGGCCTCTCACGATTATCTTCCAAACTTGCTAATCATTTGCTTGGACAAATAGCCTCATCCTCTTTTTATAATACCTGTAATCTTCACCATTAAAGAGAGAAGGCGTCAGATTTAATGTCCCTCTTAACCCAAACAAAAGATATCTCCATTAGTCATTTGCTTGGTCTTTTACGGATCTTTGCTCAAGGATGTAGCTTATAAGAATGAGACATAAGCTTTGATACCAATTATTAGACCCTTTAGTGGTGAATGAAATCACAAGGGGGTAAATTAATTTCTTAAAATCTTTTACAAATTAAAACTTTAATAAATAATATTGAGAAATCAAAACAATAAGCTTTGGAGTTGCAAATTAGTGGATAATAATAAGTAATTAAAAATAATGGAAAAAAAGGCAAACTTAACTATTTGGAGAGGTTCAACCTTAATTGCCTACATTCTCTACCTTGGCCTCACTTGCTTTAGATTTCCTTAGTTCACTAACTTAAATTGTTTTAACCTTTCAAGGCTAATATTTTTACCTTTCAAGGCTAAGGTATAGCATTTACAACACCCTATCTTTTTTTTAGGGCTAAGATGGAACCTATAGCCTCTCAATCTTTATAGCTAAGTTAGAACCCTTTCTCTATTTTTCAATGGCTAAGTAGGAAGCTCCCCTCTTTACAGGAATGTTGTGTGTAACCAAAAAAAAAAAAGAAAACCTCTAAAGGCTAGATGTTTACAAGAGTTTATGCATAAAGGATGACAATTCTAAAGATAGAATTACAAACAATACATGAATGGATAAGAAGAATTAATCTTATACATAATAAACTACTCAAAAATATGAAAAATATGAAAACTATGTCTCTAAGCTTAATCTCTTGATTCATCATAGCATTGAAGGTGTTGGAAAGGCTTATTTATAGCTTTGATCATGAATATAGCCATTGGGGATATTTGGTGAAGGAATGTAGCTGTTGTAGCCTTCAAAATGTGATTTCTCATTGTTTCCTATGCCTCTATATCGATACAATTGAGTAGGTATCGATATATTATGTTTAATAATCTAAAATATAACCGTTGAATAGTCTAATATCGATACAAAATAGTCTATCTTAATACATGAACAATACATGAATATTGATTTTTGTATTTCAAGGTTATTTAGTTACTGCCAAGCATTGTATCAATACAAACACTTAGGGTATCAATACATTCATATAAAAATCATCTTTAAGGTGTTTTTCATGACTTTAAAAAAATATAAAACTTATTTCAAAAATGTTTTATACAGAGTATCAATTAAGAACACATTTTTGAATGATATGAGGAGTTAAAAACATTTTGGTATTTTTAAATTATTTTCCAAATTAATTCAAAGAAAAATATTAAGGTGAAAATCACAAGCTAACTAAGCTTAAGTTTTAGTTACATCAAATCGAGATTAATTCAAAGATAATATAGCTAACAATCGAACTCACAAATTCTTGCCAATGGAATGATGAGCCAGTCATCGACTATAGCCATAAGTGGAGGAATTTTGAGCCTCAATTACAAGGAAAAAGTTTCTGAGTCTTATGCCATCAATCTTAAAACTTTTGAAAAGTTAGCTATTCATGCTCATGACATAGAGTTAAGTATGACGATTATTAGAAATTAAGGTCCTCTTATCCAAGAGCCAAAGAAAAGTAAAGAAAAATAAGACACCCATACAAAAGGCAAAATGTTTGCTAATAATGAAGAAAACATCCACTCTGTGGCTATAAGTATAAGCCGCTTCAGATATCTCCCAAATTGAAACAATTTGAAAACGTGAAATCTGCTTCTACATAAGATAGAGGTAAGGAAAAAATCACTTTGAAGTAAAAGAAAAAAAAATCCCTTTCCTAATTCAGATGTTTTAAGCATGCTAGAAAAATTTTTAAAGGCTAAGCTAATTCAGTTGCCAAAAATAAAGCAACCTGAGAAAAGTAATAAAGTAGATCACCCTAATTATTACAAGTATCATTATTTGATTAGCCACCCTCTCGAGAGGTGCTTTTTTATCTTGAAGGACAAATTCATGCAACTCTATAAAGATGGGAAAATTAAATTCAAAGAAGAAATGATGTCATCACATCATTATATCTGGAATTAATCTGTATGGTTTCTCAATCCAATCAATTGGATAGAACCATAAAGTTTGGCTCCTTCGATCTTATTGTAATACTTTCAAGCATAAGTTTGATAGAGAATCTCTAAGGGAATAGAGGTAACAATTTGCTTTAAAAAGAATATAAAGATGTTAATGATGATTGCTAGACTTTAGTCACATGCCGACAAAGTCAAAAGAAAAATTTTCCTAAGCCTACAAAAGTGCCTATTAGAGCAAAGAAGGTTAAACAACCATCCAAAGCCCTAAAGCCAAAGGCATCTTAGACAAAAGCAATACCCTATAAACATGAGAATTCAGCTCAAAGAAAGTCAAGGATGCCAGTTTTTCTGAATGAATACATGCCAATTTAGTTCAGAGAAAAAAGGTTTTTCTAGTAAAGCCAATTAGCATTTTCATATGGCAAGTTTTTGAAAACGCTACCATATTACTCCTAAAGAAGAACTTAAACTATCATATTGCTCCTAAGCAAGAGCTTAAACTATTGCATTGCTCTTAAACACGAGCTTAAATTATTATGAAACTTAAACATGAGCTTAAACTATACCTGTAAAAAAATGATGCTCCTAAGTACGAGCCCAAACTATTCATCCAAAAAATATTGCTCCTAAGCATGAGCTTAAACTATTATACCATGAGTTTTTAAACTACTATTCAAAAAAATATTGCTCTTAAGCACAAGCTTAAATTCCTCATCTAAAAAAAAAAGATGTTTATAAGCATAAATGTAAACTACAGAATTACTCCTAACACAAGTTTAAATAGCATATTCAAGATGCCTGCTAATTTGAAAATCCATTTTAGAACAACTTAGCCAAAAGTTAAGGCACAAAAAAAATGCTCGCTAAGCTAAAAATCCTTTTTAAGACAACTTAACCAAAAGTTAGGGTACCAAAAAAAATGCTTGCTAATTTAAAAATCATTTTTAAGATAACTTTGGCAAAAGTTAGAGTGAAAAAAAAAATCTTAACGTTATAACTTAACCCTTTAAAATTACGTAGGTAGCTTGGTTTCATTGCCAAGTTCACTCAACAAAAAATTAAAAAAAAAATTGCTTGGTTCAAGAATTTTATATGCATCGTTCTTTTATACAAGCTAATATTAGCTCAATATCCACTTGGATTATAAGTTGTTCTCAGCTGGCAAATATTCTTAAGACAATACAAAGGTGCAAACCAAATTTGGCATTGAAAACAAATCAAATTTCAAGACTGTTCACTTGCTACACTCAACAAGAATCATGTATGTAACCAAGCCCTAATGAGGCATCCGTAGAAGGAGAACTTTGGCCAATCAAAATTTTATCTCTAACTAAATTAAATTAAGTAAGAGATAAATAAAGAAGTGAGATTTATTTAGAACTCTATCATAAATAGACCAAATTTAGAGATAAATAAAATAGTGTTATCTTAAATTAAATTAGAGATAAAAAAATAGTGTTATCTTAAATTAAATTAGAGATAAATAATAAAGTTTTATTTCTAATTAAAATAAATTAATTAAAAGATAATTAAGAAAAATAAATTCTTTTGAAACTCTTTTATAAAGAAATCATATTCTTTAAGAACTCTTTCACCTGGCTAATTAGTACTATAGAAGGAACTTCTTATATTTAAGACATTAATTCTAGAATTTAAAAGCTTAAAGAGAAGACTTTAAAGATCCAAATCTTTTTCAAAGTTTTAAAAAGATTTCTCTGAAGAATCGAAGGAATTGAAGAAATTTTTGAAGAACGCATGAAGTTTCTCATGAAATTTCATGAAAGCTATTCTCCGATCTTGTTCCATCGTTAGAAAGGAGTCTAAACCCATTTTCAAGATCGAGCGTAAAAGACCCTTGGAGCTAGCCCTATTTTTCAAGATCAAGCCTAAAGACCCTTGAAGTAGATTTCAAGATAAAGTTTCAATAACCCTTGAACCAGATTTCAAGATCAAGTCTCTAAGACCCATGCAGCAAATTTCAAGATCAAATCCCCAAAACCCATGAAGCAGATTCAAGATCAAGTTTTAAAGACCCTTGAAGTAGATTTCAAGATCAAGTCTCAAAAACTGTTGAAGCAAATTTCAAGATTAAGTCTCTCAAAACCTTAAAAGAAATCTAAATCAAGACTAATTTATCTAAAAACTATTAGACTAGATTTCATTAGTTCAAGATTAAGTCACCAAATGACCCTTGAACTGAATTTCTTTTATGAGGAAAAGAATCAAATGATTTTTTTTATTTTAAGAATATCCATAGATTGTAACTCAAACTTTGATAAATATTATTTGTCACCAATTTTCCTTTTCATATTTTCGACATGAAATATGTGTGTACAATATGTATGGACTAAAAATTTAACTTTGTTAAGGATCATTTCAGGTGAAAATAATTAATCTAAACTAGAATATGTTCTTTGCTACACTTCAAGAAATTAGATTAAAGTTTTGAATATGATTTTTATATTAATATATGATAGATGCAATGATTCAATCATTAAGTAAATGAATTTAGAGTTAATTAAATCATATGACAAACTATGCAAAATATAAGATAAAAGATAATCAAAACATAACATGATATAAAAAATAACATGGACGACACAAATACAAGAATGCATCAAAATCTACATGAAATAAATTATTAACACCTAAAATTTATGTAAATTTGTAATACTTTAAACACATAAAAGATAACATAATTACAATACAAACATACATTTTTTCTCTAAATTAAATCATTGTAACAAATTACATAAAATATGAGATGATTTGATACAACATAATATAATATGGAAATTATAATTAAAACAGGACACAAAAAATATCACGAACACAACATAAATAACGAACATGTCAAAATCTACATAAAATGATTTTTTAACCTATAAAAATTTATATAAATTTATAATTCTTTGAATTTAGAAAGAATAACACAAAAAACACTATGCTAAAAATCATATGAACACAACATGAAATCACAAATATGTCCAAATATTATTGAAATATAAAAACTAATATAAATTTTTAATACTTTGGATGGGTTAAATCCACATAAAATAAATTATTAAGGTATAAAATTTTATATAAATTTATAATACTTAGAATACATAAAAAATAACACTAATATGACACAATCATACAAAATTTTCTTTTCTTTTATTCATTTTCCTTTTTCTTTCCTTATTCCCT
>JBBYHL010470527.1:0-13651 GCA_038381835.1 Adansonia madagascariensis | reverse complement strand
TAATAGATTTTTGTAGGGATTTTCTTCCAACTCTTTTGTCTTCATTCAACAGCTTGCAGCCTCAATTTGTCATTAATGCATCAAAAACAAACAAATCTTCCTAACAATTTTGGTTCATCAAGCTAAAAGGACTGCCTTATTATTCCCATTTGCAATTTCTTTTTTCAATGAAAATTTACTCTATTATCATAATATCTATCTAGAATATATAATACAAATTTATAATTCCATTTTTATTTTCAAGTTGGCTTTTTTTTCTTTTTTTTTTGTTTTACGGGTTAGGATACCTTTTATTATTTTTTTACCTATTATTATTTAATGCAATTTTAAATATTTGATTTTCTCAATTCATAACTTGATCTTATTTATATCGATAATAATAGAAAAAAGTATCGAATGAGAGTACAATCTTTGTTTTGCTACCTTCTATTGACAACCTTCCTCCTTTGGGATATTAAAAGAATTGTGAACAATGGGTTGGATTTTAAAACTCAGAAAAAAAAAATTAAATACTTTTAATTTGAAGTATGATGGATTATTTATATAATTGTCATTGTTTTTGACACTATATACTAATAGTATTTTGGTGCATAACATATCCTAACATTATCATTTATATGAATTTTTATTTATATATATATATATAATTAATTACTTAATTAATTAGATATGATATCCAAAACATTAGATATAACACATAATTTTAATATATGTACATGAATTATAGTGATTAAGTAAAAGAAAAAAAAACCAAAAAAAATATATTTTAGTCTTCATGTACTTTTTTTTTATTTATTTTTGTATTAATTATGCTAATTCAACTAAGACACATATAATATATGATTAAGAGAATATATATTAAATATTAAGACATTATTAAATGTTAAGATTTAGTCATTGTAGTGTATGAATTCTTCTTTCCTTTTGTTGAAAAAAAAATCATTATTTCTTTTTCTTTAGTATTTTCATTTAGGGGGCTTTCAAGGACTCAACATTGACTCAGGGATGACGTGGCAAATTCTGAGATTATGAGTCCAAAAAAATAGGGGCCCCCAAATCCAATGGTAATACTTTGATTGCAAAAGCTAAAATATTAAAAAAAAAAACTTATTTAATTATTTTATTTTTATTAAATAAATTTTTACAATTTTATTATATTTAAATAATTTTTTATTTTTATTTTGTATTTGAATAAATTATTTTTAAATGAGAATTGATTTATATCAAAAAATTATTATATATCTAAAACGAGATTGAGTTATGAGATCTATAAATGATCCTTAAAAAATATTACACTTGTACTTAATTGATTTGACCTCCTAAAGTAGGCAAAGGCAAAAGGTTTCTTTGCGAGTTTATTAGTTGAATCAGATAGAATTCAAATTCTACTTAAGTTTATTTATATTTGTGAATGAGTAATTTAGATTTATTAAGATTTACCTATAATTTTTTTTAATTTTATTTTAAAAATTGCTTTTTAAATTTAATTTAATTTAATTTAATATTTACTTTTTATTAAGTTTTAAAATATAAATAACTTAATATTTTTTTCAATATTTATATTATAATATTTTGTATATTTATTTTTATATGATGTAAATTACATCATATATATATATAAATATAAAAAATATATATTAATATTACATAATTAAAAATTGGATCAAGCTTGATTAAGTTTGGATATTGAATGTTGAAGCCAACATTTGACCAATCTCTTAAACGAGTTTTATTTTTTTACTTAAATTTATTTTTCGAATCAAACATAATTTAAACCATTTTAAATATTAGATAAATCTTTAAACTTGGACTCTGTACCTCGATCAGCCCTCCGCAGCCCAGCTCGGTCCTCTGCCTATCCTTAGGACATTGGCAGTTGGCACAGACACTAAAAAGAACTGCATTTGAAATCAGATTTTGTGTTTTGTTAATTATTCATATATCATTTTAAATTATAAATTTCAGTTTAGAAATTAGATCAGACAAGCCTAGAAAAAGGGTAAAAGAATGTCGGATTGTGGCTTCCGAGACACAGCGAATGTTTAGAAGATTTTTCTTGGATACAGCCATGATTCAGACATTTTTCCAAGATTTTCCCAGTTTTCCCCCATCTTCCGATCAGACAAGTATTTCGAAGCAAGACAACGACTAAAGATTTATATGCCACAAGTTATAATGATCTGCCAAGGTATGTTGCCATTGCTATACTGTAAATAGTAGCGTGTCCCATTGAATAAATGAAACTCTATCCGCTAGAAATGGCACATTCTAATTCACATGGAAAAAAAAATTGTTATTGACAACTTCCGAATGTGATACTATTTTACTTCGACTCTTCATTTTCTCTCGAATATCTATATCCGACATTTGTTTTCGCCACATATTTGGACATAGGTATGAGTGTACAATCCTCCAAACACGAAGACAAATTTGAAAAAAATTAAGTATGCTCATATCAAGCACATCCGTATCTGATGCTTATCTCCGTATCTGAGTAACATAGATGTGGTGTGCAGCACTCAAAAGAAAGAAATCTAAGCTCACTAGCTCACTAATCTACTGTCAGAATAGTTCCTCGATCTAACAAAAAAGAAATGAACAGGACATAGGATAAACCAGGAAAACGAGGGTCAGACTCAGACCAGATTTACGGATTAGCGAAAGAACAAATGGAATCCATTATCCGAATCCTGTGTACGGCAACCTTGCACCATTCTCTTTTTCAATCTGGGTATGAGTGTACGATCGCCTGAGGGGTCTTTAGAAGCGTGTCAACGGTTGCAACTTCGTGAACTGCATCCTGATACTCAAGAACATGTGCATGAACGTTCACCTTCAGCCTCTAAGTAAGCAACCGTCCGGTCTCTCATACAATCATGTTCTGCTACAACTGTCAGTGTTAGGGGCATGAGTTTCAGAGGTGGACCCCTGTCCAGAATTAGTGGATTGGCAGCTGGGTGGTCCAGGCTGAACTCTTCCTCAGTACAAAAGAGTTTCCACGCAAGTACACAAATTGCCTTGTGGTCGAAGTACGAGTTTGCCAACTTTATTTAGACTCTGTGGGAACATTTCCAATGAAGAATGGATACATTAGGACCACAGCTACAAACTTGACAGGATCCAGAAGCCTGCCTGCCTCGACAGCAAACAAGCCACATAATCCGCAATGTTTGCTCCGCAGCTCACCCTGAGTAGAACATCTGTTTGAGCAAAATCGCAACTAAATATTAGGCAAAAATAGCGATAAAAAATTTTTGCACAAGATAGTACAGAAGGATCTATATGTTAAGAGAAAAACTACTAAGAACCAGCAATTTCGCAGCTTAACAAATAAACATGATTTGCCAACATTTTATATCATCCAAATGTCCGGCATGAGATCAAACTTGGGCTCCTTTAGATAGATTCTTCCCCAATCTCAATTCTACCTCACTCCAAGTGTGATTTCCATGTTGACTCAATATCTTTTGCACGCTTCCATTCCACAAGACTATAGTATACTCAACTACTAACAGAGATCATAATCCAGAAGTTTGTTGACCATACGTAGGACGCAAAAAGGAACATGATACAATCAATTGTCAATGAGACATTAAGTGCTTGCTCAAACTCTTGCTACGTACTTTCTCAAAAACTTCTGATCATAACATGTGAAATGTAAGATGCTACATGATACAATGTAAATTAGTGAATTTTGGGCATCAGTTGCTTAATAACAAGAATTAAAAACCATGTTCAAGCAAGTTCTGCCAACAATCTGAGAAGTCCGAAATGCATGAATGGAAAGAGGGGATAAAAAACATGAAGGTCTACTAGACATCATACCTACTACCAATAAAGGTTAACCAACCTAATGGAAGAAATAACTTCAGACAATATCTAATAGGAGATACTTAAATCATACATTCTCTTTCTGATGCTTTGGTTAAACCAATCAAAATACAGCAAGAAAATAGGCCAATTTGTTCCAATGGAATCTAAGATGTCAATAAGGGACCGCCGTGCCACAAACCTAAATCAAAACTAAAAAATAGGTACACCTGCTAGAACCAAGGGAAAACATGATCAAAATGTATATTTTAAGGACATCTTAGCTTAGCCAATCAAATCTGAAGCAGAAATGAATGGAAGAGAAATGCGTCAGATATACAATTTTTAATTTCAACATTGAGATCACAATGTGAGATTAAAGAAAACATGAACGAAAGTGAAACATTGAACTGTGTTCAACGAAGAAGAGGTCATGGTACACAAAGGACGAAAAGCACAAAAGAAGAAGCCACAGAAAATTCCCAAGAAATTTCAGGATCAGAGAGTGAGTAATATAGTTTCCAGAAGCTCATCGTACAGTAGAACACAGAATGTCAGCCTCCAAAGCCTCTGATAGCAGCAAGAGCAATCAGATTTGAGAGACTTCCGATTTCAAAGACTTATTGCCCAGTTATACAATTCAGATGAAAGCACAACCACAAGTTATCCAAACTATATTTACTTTCAAAGGTTCACAATCTAAACCTCATTCACAAGTAATCGTTCGACCTATATCTATCTAATCTAATGATACAAATTCAAGCCTGCAAGTCACATTTTCCTAATTGAAACACGCTTCCTAATTCCCAACCATCTCAAATCTCGACTAAATAAAAATTGTATATCAAATCTACAGCCAAGCATTGTAACAAACAATAAAACCAATTAAGATCAAAATTTTTTACCTAAATACTGACATTAAATTAATTTAAGCTAATAAAGTAAACATTTCCTGACCAAATTGCACTTTCTATCCCCTATCCTTAACAAAATCAACAACAACCAGTGCACATAAAAATGTGAAATCAAATACTCAGAAGGTGGAACAGTTGATACAATGATAAACTCAAGCTTTTTTTATCATCATCTTTATCTCAAAAAATCACCATTTCCACCAACCTATGGTTTTGCAAATCGATCTTGAAAAGCAAGCAATCTCTTGTTCTTGCTAGCCAGATGACCTGCGAGTATTTTTCTTCGGGGAGACAAGCACCAATTTGTTGCTTGCAGCTTTCATTGCTGCAACCTCTTCTAACTGTTTCCATGTGGCTTCATGCTTTGATTTAACCTCATTTTCTCGTGCTTCGCCTTCCTGGAACATATGCAAACATTCCTCAAAGAGGTAGGGGTCAATGTCAGAGAAAATCTTGCGGGCGTTTAGAGTCAAGCTTGGCACTGCCGGATTCCAGTGGTTTCTTGCATTCCTTTCCAAGGAAGGAAAGATAATTGGAAGTATAACTTGCTGATTCTGTTTTATTAGGTTCTCGATCTGATCGTTGCTCCATAAGAACAAAGCCCTCTCTGCCGCCTACAAATAAAGCGAAGACGGCAACAAAATTAGCGCATCATCTTTAAACATCATGTAAGTCCATATATTCGATACAAACGTAACTGACTAGATGCAGTTTCAAATCAAAACGACAACAATTATTAAAATCTTACAATCAAGCAACAATATCTGGACACGGGTATAGGAATATGATCCTCCAACGACCTTCCAAATATATGAAAATCCTGTAAAAAAAAAAAAAACTGAACATACTCGTGTTTGACACTCACACCCAAGTCCGAGTAACATAACTATATCCTAAATTTGACAAGAGAGTTAATTACTTCAAACACAAGCCATTTACATCAACCTGGATTTTTAGTTACTTGTGTTCGTTTTATTCTCATAACTTTTACAAAGTTCATTCACAATGAGGTTCTAAATAGAGCATGATGTCACAATATGATCTATCCATTAACGCAACCATATCTAGTGGGACAAGGCATACTTTGTTTTAGCCATATATCAGTTGAATACATCACAGGTTCATGGCAGCCTTTCCTGGATCTAATGCTGCAATATTTGGTCTCGATCATATTATTCCCGTAACCACCTTAAGCTACCTCAGGTTTCTCTTTTAAACACTAAGTAAATAGCGGTTGCATATAACACCAGCAAAAGATGATAATACATGATTTTATCTCACTAACACAAAAAAGGACTACCAAGAGGAAAAAGGCAAGAAAGAAAGAATATCATTTCAACAAGTTGCCGTTGCTTTTAAAGAAGCCACTTCATCTAAACCATTAAAGCTTACTCTCTTTTATTAAATTTGATTTAATTATCTAGTTATATTCTCTTAAGGGACTTTCATAAAGAAACGAAAGAGAGGAAAGTTACAAGTAGTGAATGGACGAAATTCGTACCTGAAAATGCGAACTACTCAAGCATCAGCCAATCTGATGGAATAAGGGTACCATGCAACGTTGAAACTCAGCAGGTTGTGTGGCTTCCAAAACTTCCTCCAGTTCACCTAAGAAAATGACTTCTTTCAAGCTATTGGTAATCAGCCAATACTTTAGGAAGCCCCGTATAACAGTATCGGCAAGCTTGCAGTCTTTCTCCACAAATTGAGTAATGCAGTAAGATAACTACTGGTGGTACATGGACATGCACTTTGGTTTATGAAGTGGTATCAATAAGTGAACAAGAAAGAGCTTATGTTCTTCCTTCAGTGGCAAAGCGAACCCTTTGATTATACTTCCCAGTATTTCCAGTAGCTCCGCAATCCCATTGTGTTTTCGGTTTCAAAAATAAAGCAGTAAAAAATGTTGTTGTTTGCTTTCCTGATGAATGGACGGTAGACCATAAACCTTCCGTAAATGCGATGCAGAATAGTTTTCAGAGTTTTCAGATACTCTCTTTCTCTGGGGTCTTCCGGAATTAAAAAGATCTAACAACCTTAGAACAAAAGAGTGATTGATAAATCGCTCGGCCAATTTTGCATCTGTCTCGGGTGATGTCACGAACCTCAAGAGAAATTCATAAACAACTTGAAAATCAGGCCATGCATGATTCATTGAGGGCTCCTCCTCTTCCAAATCAAATGCTTCTAAAACCTTGTTCTCGCGTGGCGGAGAAGTGCGTGCTCTAAACAAATTAATGGACACCATCTTTACAATTTCCTGAATAACAATCTCCGAAAATTTCCCATTAGCAGATGAAACATAATCCACAAGCTCTAGCAAAGTTTGCCGCTGAATATCCTTTTCTTTGAGGTTTTTTTGCTAGGCCACCGAAGTCAAACACGATTCAACACAAGTTCAGTTTTCTGATAAACAAGTTCTGCTTCTCGGAATTCGGAATATATTTAAAACTAGGCAATGCCTCAAAAGAAGCAGCGACCATATTCCCATTCAGCTTTGCATTCACCACTTGAGAAATCTTATTGCCTTGATTCAGCCCTGAATTTGGAGTAGAACTAAAGCCAGAAAATGATGAACCGCCTGAGTTCGCTTAAAGGTTGCTCAATATATCGCCGTTTCATGAACTGGTAAAAGCATTTGATAAAAAGGTATAGGTTCCTCCTCCCTCACAATTGTCACTTGACTTAGACTGTTCCCGTGGGAGCCTATTAAGTAGCTGTTTGATCATCGTAACTTAAACAGAGAATCTCTTCTAGTGCACTTAACAACTCGATATGAAAAGAAAACCCTTCCAATCAAATGCAGCATCACATGCCCAGAAAGGAAAATATTGCTACCGAAAACCGTCAACTCATAAACCACAAACCACTGATGAATCAATCCATCAATCAATAAGCAACTCTATCCTCACTAAAACACGCCTTATCACTCAATTCCAACAAAGAAAATCCCTGGTTTGCTTGAACAGCAACATCAACCTACTTCATTATGTTGAAAATATCTAAAACACACAAAACCAGTACAAGCTAGAATACATTAATCAACTATAACAAAAGCCCCAACTAGTATAGCTAATCTCAATTAAGTTCATCTTCTTTTCTCCACTTTAACGGCAAAGCATGCATCACACACACACACACACACACATATATATATATATAAACCAATCTATCAGCCTAATCTAACTAAAGCAAACAAAAATTCCAGATTGTTGTTAAAATTTCATTTCAAACTCAAAGCTCACACGTTTCACTTCAGTTTTGATTTTATTCGGATGAAGATGGAATCCAATTGACTAAATCACCCCTTCCTGAAAAACCCAATGAGCAACTGCGGAGCAGGACAAGTTTTATCGAGGTTTTGGTTTTCACGCTCAATTTAACTGCGAGTGGGATTGGCTTTAATGTTAAAATTATAACATTAATATTAAAATGAAGAATAAAGATTTTATTGCGCTCACAAATTATTTTTCTTTAATTATATATTTTGTAAATATATATTCCTAAACACATTCCCTCGGCACAATTTTCAATTGTGATCAGCTAAATATACACTTGCTTCTTGGCGCGTACTTTACAAACTATATTGGTTACAAAATTAAATCTTCTTTGAGTTTAAAATATTTTTTTAGTCTTACTATTTTCCCTTTTACGACTTATTAAATCATTCAACACATATTTAAATATAAATATAAATAAAAAAATTATAATTTATATACTTATATAAAATTAAAAAATAAATATATTCGTACATAAATAAAATAGAATTTAGATCATTGCATTTACCATGATTATGTCTCAACTTACATAACAATTAAATCAAATATCTAAATTTGCTACTAGACCTATCCGCATGTTGCATTATCAATTTGACCTGGCAAGCTTGTCAGATTCAGCATGCTCGAGTCGAGATTTTGTTATGATTTTTGTCAATTTAGACCGTTTGTCAAATATCTAAGATGCTATTAGACTTATCCACGTGTCGCATTATCAATTTGACCTAGCAAGCTTAGCATATTCGGTTCACTCGAGTTGAAATTTTGTCAAGTCTTTAACAATTTGAACTTGTTCAACTTAAATTAATATTTAATGTTTAAAAATATTTTTATTTAAAATTAATTATAAAATATATAAATATTTTTTATTTTTTACGAATAATAAATATAGATAATTTGGATAGGTTAGATCTTATCGAATTTGAGCTTGAATAAATAATCTAAAATTTTTTGGGAAAACTCTCCTTGCTACTAACATCGAAGCCTGTTAATAATATTGAGAATAAGTTTGCATGCATCTCTGTAAAGCTACTAAATGAGTTTTGTGTCATTAAATGAAGTGATACTAATTAAATTAAAAATTGATAAAAAAATCAAATTAAAATAATAATAGTGATAATAATGATAATAAATTTATAGGTATTTAAATCTTTTAATTAAAAAAATTATTTATTAAAAATTACTTTCTTAATTCTTTATTTATTATGCTTTAATGAAAATATAACATACAATATATTTCACCCCTTTTGTGAGTTTAATAAATTCTAGTGTAATAAAATAAGATTAAATTAATCTCTAACTCTTTAGCTTTGTTCAATGAAATTTAATCTTTCAAAAGAGTTATTTAGAAACTATTATTCAAAATTACAACAATTATTCAATAGGAGTAAATCTCTTTTATGCTTATAAAACTATTATTATTATTATTATTATTATTAAACCAAGGTTACTCCATGTATAATAACATAAGGTTTAGAATTGTATCAATTAGAATTAACTAAAAAAGTCCTGTTATAATGGAATTAATTAATATTATTAATTATATATATATAATTTATTTTATTTTTAAAATTATGATAAAATAAAAATATATTTAAAATAAAAAAATTTAGAATGTTAATCAAAGATGATGATTAATTTACTCACGAATTTTGATTTTTATGACATTTTACTTTAATATTTAACAAAATTAATTATAATGTTAGAATTTAATGTAACTAAAACTATTTTTATTTATATCTTATTTTTAAAATAAAAATTTTAATAAATAAATAAATAATTTAAAACGATCCGTTTTCGTTTCCAGAAGGAATCAGGTTTTTTCAGAAGCAACTCACCCACCCAGAAAAAGGAAAACTGGGAACTTTATTTGCTGCTGATGATTGTAGATGGTTCTTTGCCACTGCCTTTGAAGAGGAGAAGATTCACTAGCATTGATTCCATGGATGCTGCATCAGCCAAGGTCTATCTTTACCTTCTTTTATTTTTTTTTTTGCCCCCTTATAATTTCTTGATTGAATTTTGGGGTTCAAAATCTTGTTTTCAATGATGGGTTGATCTGATTTCTTGCTCTGATTATTGATTCCTATTATGGGTCTGGTTGTTCTTGTTCTTTATTCAATTGGGTTTGTTTGTTTCTCTTGATTTTAGATGTTATACAAGACGGTGAAAGAAAGATTAAACTCAGTGATAAAGAGATATCGATATAATTATTTAACAGCGAATTTAGCTTCATTATGGTGCAATATTATTAGAGTGAAAAAATTAAGAGTCATTATATTGCTAGTTGAGCTTAAATCTTTTAATATAAGAAATTACTGAAGTTAGCTTAATTGTGCTGGAATTGAGCTTCATCTGGTTTCTTTTGAAATCTTTATCATCTTAAGTGGTGGTTTATGTTACCGAGATCCGGTATTGAAAACTGTGATGCATTTTTTAACTGATGATGGCAATGCATCAAATAGAAGAACTGCTAAAGTTGGTCAGTAGTATTCCTTTTGGCTTTTAGGTGAAAGATGATGTTAAATTAGTTCTTTAAATGAGTATGGAGTGATTAAAGTTTTACAGTTTTACTTGTTCTTTCCGCTGTTGTTTTAATGCTTTCCTTGATCGTTATTTAGTAACCTTATTTTAGGAACATCGGTGCATATGTTGTAGAATCATTTTCTTATTTGGTCTATCAATTTTTTCTTAAGTTTTTATTCCAACTGTGTGTCATGCTGCCTCTCATGTTTGTCCTAGAAATACGTAGATGTCAGAAAAGATATCAATTACTTCACTTTTGAATCTTCATGATCCTGGTCTTAGGAAGAGCATTTTAATTACAAACCCGGCGTGGTGTTATATGCTATTAGTTATATGGTCTTCCTACATGCCAAGGACACTGCTTTCCATTCTTTTGTGCAATGATATTTGGTGAAAATATTCTGTAGGACTTGTGATTTGGGACTTCTTTAACTTGTGTGGCATGCAGATTGCTATATATATATATATATATATTTATATATTTATATATTTATTTTTGACTATCTTGAATGATACTAGGCTAAGCTTGTTGCTGCAAATGAGAAATTTGGACGAGATATTCGTGTCTTTGAAACTATAGGACAATTGCCAACACAAAATGAAGCATCCAGCACTGGTACGCCCTGCTGGGCCATATTTTCAGACTTATAACTTGCCTATTTGACTAGAAGTTTGGTTTGTTTTGTCAACTGATAAAATGCTTTGCTATTTATTTTGTGGCAGAGGAGTCAGATGACTTTTATGAGTTCACTGCAGAAGATTATTATCGGCTAATGGCAACTAAAAAGGAAGGTACTTTTGTTGATGATATAACTCTTAATCAATTCTATCCTCTCAGCTTGATTTGGATAGTTTTACTGGTTGATTTCGGGGTTCCGTTGTATCAAAGTAAGCGTGGCATGCATCTGTCCCGAAAAGGACATGTATAAGCACATTCTTGTTCTATGTAATTGCTAATTTTGTGGAACAATCACACTAACCAGTATATTTTGGAAATTTTTTTTGTTAGAAATATATTTACACTTCTGAAGTGGATAAAATTGTGAACAGATAAGTTCTTGAAGACACGAAAAATTCGAGAAGCAGAAGAGGCTGCAAGAAGGTCAAGAATAACGAAGGTACTTGCTAGTTGCTACTTCTTTTGGGAATTTCTTAGTTGTTTATTTGTTTAGATACCAATTATGAGAGAACTTTATCTAGGATGAGCTGTGAATCGTAGAGTGGGTTGATGTGGCTTTACTTTTTGTTAAGTTTGTACATTCACGTGCAGGCTGTGATAAGGGTTCGTTTTCCTGATAACCATACATTAGAGGTCACTTTTCATCCATCAGAGACAATTCAGTGTTTGGTTGACTTTATCACGAAAGTGATTGTTCGACCAGATTTACCATTCTATTTATGTAAGTGTTTTCAGTATTACACTTTTCGTTAGTTACATAATACTAGCTGGATTTTGTTTGTGAAACCTGTGCACTTGATGCCTAACATCTGATCATCTTTCAGATACCACTCCTCCTAAGAAGCAACTGAAGGACATGACACAGGATTTTTTCTCCGCTGGTTTCATTCCTGGTGCAATTGTGTATTTTTCGTATGATCTGCCAAAAGGTTAGTGTGTGCTTTCACATGTATGCTGCATTTAATCTTCTGTCAGTTGTATTTCAACATTGGTCCTTAACCGTCTCGTCACACAAATGTCATGCTGGTTCCTAGTAGTAGCAACGCATGCTTCTTTGTGGTTTGTCATTACCATGTCTAATATCCAAAATTTCTATTTTTAGTCTGTTATTGACTTGTTTAATGATGTCTGAATTTCATGTTTAGCGGGTAATAAACTATCATAAGACATTAAGATTGTTGACAAAATACTTCCTAGACATATTAAGTTCAACTTCTTAGGATTTCCTCGAGAATTTTCCCTGAATTACATAGTTTTTATCGTTGAACGGGTTCTATGCTTAACATTTCCCCTTCTTAATTTTGTATGTTCGGAATTATCTGACTCTTCAAAATGTGATTCACTCTGGCTAATGTTGCTTTGAAACGCTTAGGCGATGATGCTGCAGCTGTGAATTCCACCCCCTTCCTTCAAGATGAGATCATGTCTTTGAAAGGTTTGGAAGTCATTGCAGAGCAACCAGAGCCAGTTCGATCTGCCTCGGAACCTGCTGCTGCCAATACAGTACCCCCATCCATTGCGCAAGAAAGCAAACTTACCGAGAAGAAACCCTCCAAGCCAAAGTGGTTTAAAATGTGATTTGACCGCCGAAAAAGTGAGCTTCTTCTTGCCTTTTTCTCACTCTTGCTCCATTTTGAGAGCCATGATCCCCTCCTCTCCATATCTCCATAGCGATGCTGAATCATGGCCTTACTTCTGTAGGTGAGCTTTCAACATGTGATCCCAACAATCTTAGACTTCAAATCAGTCAATTGTAATGCCAGATCAAAGCAGAAAGTTGCTAAAAATAGTAACTCATTTTCATATGGTAACCGTTGTGGATGACGTTAATACTTACAAAGATGTAAGACTATTTCACTCTGTTAAGCCTTTCTCCGTTTTACGGTTCCATAATTGCTTACTCAGCTTCATTATTTCCAGAACATCTATGCCAAGTAAACTTACATGCCCAGACCTAAGCCTAGTAATATTAGACATGAATACACGAATATGATATGAATAAAATATGTAAAATACAATAATACGCGAATACTTATTTAACAGTATATATATATATATATAAAAAAAAATAGAATTATTAGCATATTAAAATTTTTGTAAATATAAAATACATGAAGATGATAATTTAGATCTGACAATTTTTGTATTCGTATTATGTTCGTGTATTTTATCATATTATAATCATATGTAAAATATTTTATATTTATATAAATTTTGATGCGATAATAATTCGTATTACATAGATTTGGAGATATATATTTGTGTTACATTTTAAGTATTTTATATATATCATATATATAATCATGTCTAAAATTATTAAATTAAAATTATATAAATATATAAATTATCATATTTACTCAAATTGTTGCCGAAAATGGCATGGCCCCCAACTCTCAGGCCCTTGGCTATCGTGGGCAGAAACACCCAAAAAGCTAGAATTTCATCCA
>JBBYHL010470516.1:0-13651 GCA_038381835.1 Adansonia madagascariensis | reverse complement strand
TGTTTGTCCAAATCAACAGATGAACATTAACTCTAAACTGGTAGAAAGAGAAGTTTTTCCTATGAAACCAGAGCATCAATGTCATTTATCCCAATGAGGATAATGAGCTTATGGTTCCTTATCAATAAAACAAAGGAGATTATTACGTGAATCCACGTTTATCCCAATTAAAAGATAAACTTTAAATCTAAAAAATGAAGAAAGAGAAGTTTTTCTTATGAAACCATAGCATCAATATCATTTATCTCAATAAAGAGAATGTGTTTATGGTTTTTAATCGTGAAAATAAAAGAGATTTTTACTTGAGTCCATGCTTGTCCCGATTGATAAATGAACTTTGATTTTAAAAAATGGTGGGAGGTGAAGTTTTTCTTATCAAACCATAACATCAATTCATTTATCCCAATAAGGAGAATGAATTTGTGGTGCCCAATCATTAAAGGAATGGAGATTATTATATGAATCCATGTTTATCTCAATTAAAAAATGAGCTTTAATTCTAAAAATGGTAGAAAGAGAAGTTTTTCTTATGAAATCAAAGCATCAATATCATTTATCACAATGAGGAGAATAGGTTTATGGTTCCTAATCATGAAAACAAAGGAGAATATTACATGGATCTGTGTTTATCCCATTTGATAGATGAACATTGATTCTAAAAAATTATGGGAAGTAAGGGTTTTCTTATGAATCCAAAGCATCAATTCATTTATCTTAATGAGGAGAATGAATTTGTGGTGGCCAAACATTAAAAGAAAGGAGATTATTATGCGAATCCGTGTTTATCCCAATTGAAAGTCGAACTTTAATTCTAAAAATAGTAGAAAGCAAAGTTTTTCCTATGAAACCAAAGAATCAATATCATTTATACCAATGAGGAGAATGTGTTTATGGTGCCCAATCATGGAAAGAAAGTTGATTATTAGATGAATCCATGTTTATCCCATTTGATAGATGAACTTTGATTCTAAAAAATGGTGGAAATTGAAGTTTTTTTTATAAAACAAAAGCATCAATTCATTTTGCCAATGTGGTCGATGAATTTATGGTACCCAATCAATAAAAGAAAGGAGATTATTATGTGAATCCATGTTTATACTAATTGAAAGGCAAACTTTAACTCTAAAAATGGTAGAAAGAGTAGTTTTTCTTATTAAACCATAGCATCAATGTTATTTATCTCAATTAGAAGAATATGTTTATGGTTCCTCATCGTGAAAAAAAACAAGATTATTTTGTGAATTTATGTTTGTCCAAATCGACGGACGAACATTAGTTCTAAAAATGGTAGAAAGAGAAGTTTTTCTTATAAAACCAAAGCATCAATATCATTTAACCCAATGAGGAGATTATGTTTATGGTGCCCAGTAATGAAAAGAAAGGAGATTGTTATGTGAATCACTGTTTATCGCCATTGACAGACAATCTTTGATTCTAAAAAATGGTGTGAAGTAAAGTTTTTCTTTTGAAACCAAAGCATCAATTCATTTATCCTAACAGAAAAATGAGTTTGTGATGCCTAATTATTAAAAGAAATAAGATTATTATGTCAATCCGTATTTATCCCAATTGAAAGATGAACTTTCGATCTAAAAATGGTATAAAGAGAATTTTTCTTATGAAACATAGCATCAATATCATTTATCCCAATGAGGAGAATGTGTTTATGGTTGCTAATCATAAAAATAAAGGAGATTTTTACGTGAATCCATGTTTTTCCCAATTGATAGATGAACTTTATTTCTAAAAAATGGTAGGAGGTGAAGTTTTTCTTATGAAACCAAAGCATTAATTCATTTATCCTAATAAGCAGAATGAATTTATGGTGCCTAATCATTGAAGGAATAGAGATTATTTTGTGAATCTGTGTTTATCTCAATTGAAAAACGAGCATCAATATCATTTATCACAATGAAGAGATTATGTTTATGGTTCCTAATCATGAAAACAAAGGAGATCATTACATGGATCTGTGTTTATCCCATTTGATAGATGAACATTGATTCTAAAAAATTATGGGAAGTGAAGGTTTTCTTATAAATCCAAAGCATTAATTCATTTATCCCAATGAGGATTCGTGCTTATCCCAATTGAAAGACGAACTTTCATATGAATTCATGTTTACCCTAATTGAAAGATGAACTTTAATTCTAAAAATGATAGAATAAGAAGTTTTTGTTATGAAGCCAAAGCATCAATACCATTTATCCTAATGAGGAGAACGTGTTTATGGTGCCTAGTGATGAAAACAAAGGAGATTATTATATGAATCTATGTTTGTCTAAATTGATGGAGGAACATTAATTCTAAAAACGGTAGAAAGAGACTTTTTTCTTACAAAACCAAAGTATCAATGTTATTTATCCTAATGAGGATAACGAGTTTATGGTTCCTAATCATGAAAATAAAGGAGATTATTACGTGAATTCGTGTTTATCCTCGTTGATAGATAAACTTTGACCCTAAAAAATGGTAGGAGATGAAGTTTTTCTTATAAAACCAAAGCATGAATACCATTTATCCCAAAGTGGAGAATGTGTTTATGGTTCGTAATCATGAACACAGAGGAGATTATTACATGGATCTGGGTTTATCTTATTTGATAGATGAACATTGATTCTAAAAAATTATGGGAAGTGAAGTTTTTTCTTATGAAACCAAAGCATTAATTCTTTTATCCCAATAAGAAGAATGAATTTATGGCGGCCAATCATTAAAAGAAATGAGATTATTATGTGAATCCGTGTTTATCCCAATTGAAAGATGAAATTTAACTCTAAAAATGGTAGAAGGCAAAGTTTTTCTTTTGATACCAATGCATCAATTCATTTATCCCAAAAACGAAAATGATTTTGTGGTGCCCAATCATTAAGAGAAATGAGATTATTATGTAAATCCGTGTTTATCCTAATTGAAAGATGAACTTTAAATCTAAAAATGGTGGAAAGAGAAGCTTTTCTTACGAAGCCAAAGCATCAATGTCATTTATCCCAATGAGGAGAATGAGGTTATTGTTCCTAATCATGAAAACAAAGGAGATTATTACGTGAATCTGTGTTTATCCCAATTGGTAGACGAACTTTGATTCTAAAAAATATTGGAAAATGAAGTCTTTCTTATGAAACCAGAGCATCAATTCATTTATCCCAATGAGGAGAATGAATTTGTGGTGGTTAATCATTAAAAGAAAGGGGTTATTATGCAAATCTATTTTTATCCCAATTGAAAGATGAACTTTAGTTGTAAAAATGGTAGAAAGTGAAGTTTTTCCTATGAAACCAAAGCATCAATATCATTTATCCCAATGAGGAGAAAGTATTTATGGTGCCCAATCATGAAAACAAAAGAGATTATTATGTGAATCCGTAATTGTCTAAATCGATGGACGAACATTAATTCTAAAAATAGTGGAAAGAGATTTTTTCTTACGAAACCAAAGCATCAATGTTATTTATCACAATGAGGATAACGAGTTTATGGTTCCTAATTATGAAAATAAAGGAGGTTATTACATGAATCCATATTTATCCCAGTTGATAGACTAAATTTGATTCTAAAAAATGGTGGGAAGTGAAGTCTTTCTTGTGAAATGAAAGCATCAATTCATTTATCCTAATGAGAACGATGAATTTATGGTGCCCAATCATTAAAAGAAAGGAGATTATTATGTGAATCCATGATTATCCTTATTGAAAGACAAACTTTAATTCTAACAATGGTAGAAAGGGAAGTTTTTCTTATGAAACCAAAACATCAATATCATTTATCCCAATGAGGAGAATATGTTTATGATGCCCAATCATGAAAACAAAGGAGATTATTATGTGAATCCGTGTTTGTCCAAAATCAACGAACAAACATTAATTCTAAAAATGGTAGAAATAGATGTTTTTCATATGAAACAAAGCATCAATGTCATTTATCCCAAAGAGGGTAACGAGTTTGTGGTTCCTAATCATGAAAACAAAGGAGATTATTATGTGAATCTGTGTTTATCCTAATTGATAGACGTACTTTGATCCTAATCATGGAAACAAAAGAGATTACTATGTTGATCCATGTTTATCCTATTTGATAGATGAATATTGATTCTGAAAAACTAGGCGAAATGAAGTTTTCTTAAGAAGCCAAAGCATCAATTCATTTATCCAAATAAGGAAAATGAATTTATGGTGCCAAATCATTAAAAGAATAGAGATTATTATGTGAATCTGTGTTTATCCCAATTGAAAGATGAAATTTAATTCTAAAAATGGTAGAAAGCGAAGTTTTTCTTTTGAAACTGAAGCAATAAGATCATTTATCCTAACAAAGAGAATGTGTTTATGGTTCCTCATCATGAAAAAAAAAGGAGATTATTTTGTGAATCCATACTTGCCCAAATCAACAGATGAACATTAATTCTAAAAATTACAGAAAAAGAAGTTTTTCTTATGAAACCAAAGCATCAATATCGTTTATCCCAATGAGGAGAATGTTTATATGGTGCCCAAACATGAAAAAAAAGGAGATATTATGTGAATCCAAGTTTATCCCATTTGACAGACGAACTCTGATTCTAAAAAATGATGGGAAATGACGTTTTTCTTATGAAACCAAAGCATTAATTCATTTATCCCAATGAGGAAAATGAATTTGTGGTGCCCAGTCATTATCATGTGAATCTATGTTTATCCCAATTAAAAGATGAACTTCAATCCTAAAATTGGTAGAAAAAAGTTTTCTTATGAAACCAAAGCAACAATATCATTTATCCCAATGAGGAAAATATGTTTATGGTACCTAATCATGAAAGGAAATGAGACTATTATGTGAATCTATGTTTGACAAAATCGACAGACGAACATTAATTCTAAAATTGGTAGAAATAAAAGTTTTTCTAGTGAAACTAAAGCATTAATGTCATTTACACCAACAAGGATAATGAATTTATGGTTCCTAATCATGAAAACAAAGGAGATTATTATGTGAATCCATGTTTATCCTAATTGAAAGATGAACTTTAAATCTAAAAATGATAGGAAAAGAAGTTTTTCTTATGAAACCATAGCATCAATATCATTTATCCCAATTAGGAGAATGTGTTTATGGTTCCTAATCATGAAAACAAAGAAGATTTTTACATGAATCCATGTTTATCCCAATTGATGGATGAACTTTGATTCTAAAAAATGGTGGGAAGTAAAGTTTTTCTTATAAAACAAAAGTGCCAACTCATTTATCCCAATGAGAAGCATGAATTTATGGTGCCCAATCATTAAAAGAAATGAGCTTATTATGTGAATCCGTGTTTGTCTCAATTGAAAAACAAGCTTTAAATTCTTATGGTAGGAAGAGATGTTTTTCTTATGAAACCAAAGCGTCAATGTCATTTATCCTAATGAGGATAACAAGTTTATGGTTCCTAATCATGAAGACAAAGGAGATTATTACATGAATCCATGTTTATATCAGTTGATAGACGAATTCTGATTCTAAAAAATGGTGGAAAGTGAAGTCTTTCTTATGAAGCCAAAGCATCAATTCATTTATCCTACTGTGGAGGTTGAATTTGTGGTGCCCAATCATTAAAAAAATGAGATATTATGAGAATCCGTGTTTGTCCAAACCAACGGATGAACATTAATTCTAAAAATGGTACAAAGAGATGTTTTTCTTATGAAACCAAAACATCAATATCATTTATCCCAACAAAAAGAATGTTTTATGGTGCCTTATCATGAAAAGAAAGGAGATTATTATGTGAATCCATATTTATCCCAATTGATAGATGTACTTTGATTCTAAAAAATGGTGGCAAATTAAGTTTTTCTTATGAAACCAAAGCATCAATTCATTTATCCTAACAAGGAGGATGAATTTGTGGTGTCCAATCATTAAAAGAAATTCATTTATCCTAACAAGAAGGATGAATTTGTGGTGTCCAATCATTAAAAGAAAGGAGATTATTATGTGACTCTATGTTTATCCCAATTGAAAGATGAACTTTAAATCTAAAAATGGTAGAAAAAAAAGTTTTTCTTATGAAACCATAGCATTAATACCATTTATCCCAATGAGGAGAGTGTGTTTATGGGTTGTAATCCTGAAAACAAATACGTGGATCCGGGTTTATCTTATTTGATTGACAAACATTGATTCTAAAAAATTGTGGGAAGTGATGTTTTTCTTATGAAACTAAAGCATCAATTCATTTATCCTAATGAGAAGAATGAATTTATGGTAGCAAATCATTAAAAGAAAGATTATTATTTTATGAATCCATGTTTATCCCTAATGAAAGATGAAATTTAATTCTAAAAGTGGTAGAAAGCGAAGTTTTTCTTTCGTAACCAAAGCATCAGTATAATTTATCCCAATGGGGAGAATGTGGTTATAGTGCCCAATCATGAAAACAAAGGAGATTATTATGTGAATCCTTGTTCGTCCAAATTGATAGACAAACATTAATTCTAAAAATGGTAGAAAGAGATGTTTTTCATATGAAACCAAAGCATCAATGTCCTTTATCCCAAAGAGGATAACGAGTTTATGGTTCCTAATCATGAAAAAAAAAGAGATTATTATATGAATCCATATTTATCCCAATTGACAGGCATACTTTGATTCTAAAAAATGGTGGGAAATTAAGTTTTTCTCATGAAACCAAAGCATCAATTCATTTATCATAATGAGGAGAATAAATTTATGGTGCCCAATCATTAAATGAAAGGAGATTATTATGTGAATCTGTGTTTATCTCAATTGAAAAACGAGCGTTAATTCTAAAAATGGTAAAAAGAGAAGTTTTTCTTACAAAACCAAAGCATTAATAACATTTATCCTAATAAGAAGAATGTGTTTATGGTTCGTCATCATGGAAACAAAGGAGATTATTATGTGGATCTGGCTTTATCCCATTTAATAGACGAACATTGATTCTAAAAAATAGTGGGAAGTGAAGTTTTTCTTATGAAACCAAAGCATCAATTCATTTATTCTAATGAGGAGAATGAATTTATAGTGCTTAATCATTAAATGAAAGGAGATTATTATGTGAATCTGTGTTTATCTCAATTGAAAAACAAGCTTTAATTCTGAAAAAGGTAAAAAGAGAAGTTTTTTCTATTAAACCAAAGCATCAATACCATTTATCCCAATAAGGAGAATGTGTTTATGGTTTGTAATCATGAAAATAAAGGAGATTATTACGTGGATTCAGGTTTATCCAATTTGATAGACGAACATTGATTCTAAAAAATGGTGGGAGTTAAGTTTTTCTTATGAAACCAAAGCATTAATTCATTTATCCCAATGAGGAGAATGAATTTGTGGTAGCCAATCATTAAAAGAATAGAGATTATTATGTGAATCTGTGTTTGTCCTAATTGAAAGATTAAATTTAATTCTAAAAATGGTAGAAAACAAAGTTTTTCTTTTGAAACCAAAGCATCAATATTATTTATCCTAATAAAGAAAATGTCTTTATGGTGCCTAATCATGAAAACAAAGGAGATTATTATGTGAATCCATGTTTGTCCAAATTAATGAAAGAACATTAATTCTAAAAATGGTAGAAAGAGATGTTCTTCTTACAAAACCAAAGCATCAATGTCATTTATCCTAATAAGGATAACATGTTTATAATTCCCAATCATGAAAACAAAGGAGATTATTATGTGAATCCGTGTTTATCCCAGTTGATAGATAAACTTTGATTCTAAAAAATGGTGGGAAGTGAAGTTTTTCTTATGAAACCAAAGCATTAATACCATTCATTGCAATATGGATAATGTGTTTATGGTTCGTAATCATGAAAACAGAGGAGATTATTACATGGATCCAGGCTTATCCCATTTGATGGACGAACATTGATTCTAAAAAATGATGGGAAGTGAAGTTTTTCTTATAAAACCAAACCATCAATTCTTCTATCCCAAAGAGGAGAATGAATTTGTGGTGACTAATCATTAAAAGAAATGAGATTGTTATGTGAATCCGTGTTTATCCCAATTGAAAGATGAAATTTAATTCTAAAAATGGTAGAAAGAGAAGTTTTTCTTTTGATACAAAAGCATCAATTCATCTATCCCAAAGATGAAAATGAGTTTGTGGTGCCAAATCATTAAAAGAAAGAGGATTATTATGTGAATCCGGGGTTTATCCCAATTGAATGATGAACTTTAAATCTAAAAATGGTAGAAAGAGAAGCTTTTCTTATGAGGCCAAAGCATCAATGTCATTTATCCTAACGAGGATAATGAGTTTATGGTTCCTAATCGTGAAAAGAAAGGAGATTATTACATGAATTAGTGTTTATCCCAATTGAAAGATGAACTTTAACTCTAAAAATGGTAGAAAAAAGTTTTTCTTATCAAACCATAGCTCCAATATCATTTATCCCAATGATGAGAATGTGTTTATGGTTCCTAATCATGAAAACAAAGAAGATTTTTATGTGAATCTGTGTTTATCCTAATTGATAGACGAACTTTGATTCTAAAAAATAGTGGGAAGTAAAGTTTTCCTTCTAAAACCAAAGCATCAATTCATTTATCCCACTAAGGAGAATGAATTTGTGGTGCCCAACATTTAAAAGAAAGGAGATTATTCTGTGAATCCGTGTTTATCTCAATTGAAAAATGAGCTTTAATTCTAAAAATGGTAGAAAGAAAAGTTTTTCTTATGAAACCAAAGTATCAATATCATTTATCCCAATTAGGAGAATGTGCTTATGGTTCCTACTCATGAAAGCCACGTAGATTTTTTGGTGGATCCATGTTTATCCTATTTGATAGATGAACATTATTTGTAAAAAATTATGGAAGTGAAGTCTTTCTTATGAAACCAAAGCATCAATTCTTTTATCCCAATGAGGAGGATGAATTTGTGGTGCCCAATCATTAAAAGAAAGGATATTATTATGTGAATTCATGTTTTATCTCAATTGGAAGATGAACTTTAATTCTAAAAATAATAGAAAAAGAAGTTTTTCTTACGAAACCAAGGCATCAATATCATTTATCCCAATAAGGAGAATGTCTTTATGGTGCCCAGTCATGAAAATAAAGGACATTATTATGTGAATCCATGTTTGTCCAAATCGACGGATGAACATTAATTCTAAAAATGGTAGAAAAAGATGTTTTTTTTATAAATCAAAGCATCAATGTCATTTATGCCAATAAGGATAATGAGTTTATGGTTCCTAATCATGAAAACAAAGTAGATTATTATGTGAATCCATGTTTATCCTAGTTGATAGATGAACTTTGACTCTAAACAATGGTGGGAAGTGAAGTCTTTATTATGAAACCAAAGCATCGATTCATTTACCCCAACGAGAAGGATGAATTTATGGTGCCCAATCATTAAAAGAAAAGAGATTATTATGTGAATCCATGTTTGTCTAAATCGATGGATGAACATTAATTCTAAAAATGGCAGAAAAAAAGGTTTTTCTTATGAAACCAAATCATCAATATCATTTATCCCAATTAAGAGAATGTGTTTAGGGTAACCCATCATGAAAAGAAATGAGACTATTATGTGAATCTATATTTATCCCAACTGATAGATGAACTTTGATTCTAAAAAATGGTGGGAAATTAAGTTTTTCTTATGAAACGAAAGCATCAATTTATTTATCACAATGAGGAGAATGAATTTGTGGTTGCCAAATATTAAAAGGAAAGAGATTATTATGTGAATTTGTGTTTATCCGAATTTAAAAATGAAGTTAAATTCTAAAAATGATAGAATAGGATATTTTTCTTATAAAACCAAAGCTTTAATATCATTTATCCCAATAAGGAGAATGTGTTTATGGTGCCCAATCATAAAAAAAATGAGACTATTATGTGAATCCGTGTTAGTCAAAATCGATGGACTAACATTAATTCTAAAATTGGTAGAAAGAAAAGTTTTTTTTTATGAAACCAAAGCATTAATGTCATGTATCCCAACGAGGATAATGAGTTTATGGTTCCTAATCATGAAAACTAAGGAGATTATTACGTGAATCTATGTTTATCCCAATTGAAAGATGAACTTTAAATCTAAAAGTGGTAGAAAAAGAAGTTTTTTTTATGAAACCATAGCATCATTATCATTTATCCCAATGAGGAGAATGTGTTTCTGGTTCCTAATCATGAAAACAAAGGAGATTTTTATGTGAATCCAAGTTTATCCCAATTGATAAACAGACTTTGGTTCTAAGAAATTATGGGAAGTAAAGTTTTTCTCGTGAAACCAAAGCATAAATTCATTTATCCCAATGAGGACAATGAATTTGTGGTGCCCAATCGTTAAAAGAAATGATATTATTATGTGAATTCATGTTTATCTTATTTGAAAAACGTGCTTTAATTGTAAAAATGGTAGAAGGTGAAGTTTTTCTTATGAAACCAAAGCATCAATAGCTTTTGTCCTAATCAGGAGAATGTGTTTATGGTTCCTAATCATGAAAACAAAAGAGATTATTACATGGATTCGTGTTTATCCCATTTGATAGATGAAATTGAATCTAAAAAACTATGGGAAGCAAAGTTTTTCTTAAGAAAGCAAAGCATCAATTCATTTATCCCAATGAGGACAATGAATTTATGGTGCCTAATCATTAAATAAACGGAGATTATTATATGAATCTGTGTTTATCCCAATTGAAAGATGAAATTTAATTATAAAAATGGTAAAAAGAGAAAATTTTCTTTTGAAACCAAAACATCAATATCATTTATCCCAATAAGGAGAATGCGTTTATGGTTCCACATCATGAAAAGAATAGAGATTATTTTATGAATCCATACTCCTCCAATTCGACGGGTGAACATTAATTTTGAAAATTGTAGAAAGAGAAGTTTTTCTTATGAAACCAAAGGATCAATATCGTTTATCCCAATGAGGAGAATGTTTTTATGGTGCCTAATCATGAAAAGAAAGGAGATATTATGTGAATCGATGTTTATCACAATTGACAGACGAACTCTGATTCCAAAAAATAGTGGGAAATGAAGTTTTTCTTACGAAACCAAAGCATCAATTCATTTATCTTAATGAGGAAAATGAATTTGTGGTGCCAAATCATTAAAAGAAAGGAGATTATTACTTGAATCTGTGTTTATCCCAATTAAAAGATTAACTTTAATTCTAAAATTGGTAGAAAAAAGTTTTTCTTATGAAATCAAGGCAACAATATCATTTATCCCAATGAGGAGAATGTATTTATGGTGCCCAATCATTAAAAGAAAGGAGATTATTATGTGAATCCACGTTTATCCTAATTGAAAGACAAACTTTAATTCTAAAAATGGCAGAACGAGAAGTTTTTCTTATGAAACCAAAACATCAATGCCATTTATCCTAATTAGGAGAATATGTTTATAGTTCCTTATCATGTAAAGAATAGAGATTATTTTGTGAATCCATGTTTTCCCAAATTGAAAGACAAAGATTAATTTTAAAAATGGTAGAAAAAGAAGTTTTTTTTACGAAACCAAAGCATCAGTATTGTTTATCCCAATGAAGAGAATATTTTTATGGTGCCCAATCATGAAAGGAAAGGAGATATTATGTGAATCGATATTTATCACCATTGACAGACAAACTCTGATTCCAAAAAATGGTGGGAAATGAAGTTTTTCTTACGAAACCAAAGCATTAATTCATTTATCTCAATGAGGAAAATGAATTTATGGTGCCCAATCATTAAAAGAAAGGAGATTATTATGTGAATCTGTGTTTATCCCAATTAAAAGATTAACTTTAATTCTAAAATTGGTAGAAAAAAAGTTTTTCTTATGAAATCAAGGCAATAATATCATTTATCCCAATGAGAAGAATGTATTTATGGTGCCCAATCATTAAAAGAAAAGAGATTATTATGTGAATCTATGTTTATCCTAATTGAAAAACAAACTTTAATTCTAAAAATGGGAAAATGAGAAGTTTTTCTTATGAAACCAAAGCATCAATGCCATTTATCCTAATTAGGAGAATATGTTTATAGTTCCTCATCATGTAAAGAATAGAGATTATTTTGTGAATCTATGTTTGTCCAAATTGATAGACGAACATTAATTTTAAAAATGGTAGAAAAAGAAGTTTTTTTTATGAAACCAAAGCATCAGTATTGTTTATCCTAATGAGGAGAATGTTTTTATGGTGCCCAATCATGAAAAGAAAGGAGATATTATGTGAATCGATGTTTATCATAATTGACAGATGAACTCTGATTCCAAAAAATGGTGGGAAATGAAGTTTTTCTTATGAAACCAAAGCATTAATTCATTTATCTCAATGAGGAAAATAAATTTGTGGTGCCCAATCATTAAAAGAAAGGAGATTATTATGTGAATCTGTGTTTATCCTAATTAAAAGATTAACTTTAATTCTAAAATTGGTAGAAAAAAAGTTTTTCTTATGAAATCAAGGCAACAATATCATTTATCCCAATGAGGAGAATGTATTTATGGTGCCCAATCATTAAAAGAAAGGAGATTATTATGTGAATCCACGTTTATCCTAATTGAAAGACAAACTTTAATTCTAAAAATGGCAGAACGAGAAGTTTTTCTTATGAAACCAAAGCATCAATGCCATTTATCCTAATTAGGAGAATATGTATATAGTTCCTCATCATGTGAAGAACAAAGATTATTTTGTGAATCCATGTTTGTCCAAATTGACAGACAAACATTAATTTTAAAAATGGTAGAAAAAGAAGTTTTTTTTTCCGAAACCAAAGCATCAGTATTGGTTATCCCAATGAGGAGAATGTTTTTATGGTGCCCAATCATGAAAAGAAAGGAGATATTATGTGAATCCATGTTTATCCCAATTGACAGATGAACTCTAATTCCAACAAATGGTGGAAAATGAAGTTTTTTTTACGAAACCAAAGCACCAATTTATTTATCCCAATGAGGAGAATATGCTTATGGCTCCTTATCACGTAAAGAAAGGAGATTATTTTGTGAACCCATGTTTGTCCAAATCGACGAATGAACATTAATTCTAAAAATGGTAGAAAAAGAAGTTTTTCTTAAGAAACCAAAGAAAGGAGATGTTTATCCCAATCAGTAAAAGAAAGAAGATTATTATGTGAATCCATATTTATCCCAATTGAAATATTAACTTTAAATCTAAAAATGGCAGAAAGAGATGTTTTTCTTATGAAACCAAAGCATCAATGTCATTTATCCCAATGACGATAATGAGTTTATGGTTCCTAATATGAAAAAAATGGAGATTATTACGTGAATCCATGTTTATATCAGTCGGTAGATGAATTTTGATTCTAAAAGTGGTGGGAAGTGAAGTCTTTGTTATAAAGCAAAGCATCAATTCATTTATCTTATTGAGGAGGTTGAATTTGTGGTGCCTAATCATTAAAAGAAATAAGATTATTATGTGAATTCGTGTTTGTCTAAATCGACGGATGAACATTAATTCTAAAAATGGTAGAAAGAGATGTTTTTTTAATGAAACCAAAACATCAATGTCATTTATCCTAGTGAGGATAATGAATTTATGGTTCCTAATCATGAAACAATGGAGATTATTACGTGAATCCATGTTTATATCAGTTGGTAGCTGAATTTTGATTCTAAAAGTGGTGGGAAGTGAAGTCTTTCTTATGAAGCAAAGCATCAATTCATTTATCTTATTGAGG
>JBBYHL010470505.1:0-13654 GCA_038381835.1 Adansonia madagascariensis | reverse complement strand
ACAAGCATGAACTTAGCATTTTCCTTAAAGTTAGCATAAAAAAATCTTAGGGAAAATTAAGTTTTCCAGATCTGGAATCTTGATTAAACGAGCTCAAATCTTTTGATTTTCCAACAAAAATGGCCTTGCACTCATTCTTGAAATGTTCATGCCTTGTTTTTTAGTGAAAACCTTGAGTGGTGTGATCAACGGGCTATTTCATTGTCCCAAACTACTCTAAGGCTGTGTAAATGAGTTCGTGATGCTCATGCCACTCTTTCCTTTTAGTCATAGACGTTCAAATGTCAACGACTCGAGTTTGGACCCTTAAACATAAAGAAAATAATCCCCTGCTTTGCTTTGTCCTTTGCTGGCAGCACAACAATTGCAAATTGAAATATCACTTTAAAATCCTACATGATTTTTCATGAATTTTTTTATATTTGCCTCTTAAAGTATGTTGAATTATCTTTAAAAAATGTCTTATTCACCCCTGTGTCGCTCCGAATGAGAGAGTTATGATTTTTTAAATCTAAACTATCCAGAACCTCTAAAATTTGAACACATATTCTCGTTGGGCCATTCAAACCCAGTAATGATTTTTTCAAATTTTTTGAACATTTTTCCTAAAAGATTCATGAAATTCTCTTTTCAGAATGGTATTGCTTGCAATATTTCAATACCAAATAAGTTCGGGGTGATTTTTCAAATTTTGACACACCTTGTCCCTTATATGCTCTGCCAGCAGCATGATCAATCCAAACTTGAAAATTTATTTCCCTAGAAAATAACTTTTTGGGATATTGGGAATACTTTTAGATTGACTTTCATCGAGTTACATTTCTAACGGTGTCTTGTCCACCCTTTAAAGCCTTTAAACCAATTTAAAATAAATTTAGAAAGAGGAATAGCATAATGGTGTCTCTTATTTTCAATTAGGGTCAAAATTGAGTTGCTTTCTCAAGTTTCATCTCGAGACATTTGAATGTCTTCGTATCTCCCTGATCAGACTAGAGAACATGCTTTGACCTCCCATAGGCTCGTATCAAGGCATGAACATATTTTACATCTTACCGTCCTCATTCACAATAATTTCTTTTGCCAAAAGTTGTCGAAATGCTCACACATTTCCTAAATCATAAGGCTTTGTCAACTTAAGTTTTCCAACTCAACTTCTCCAAAGAGTGTCAGACGTGTCACTTCTGGGGATACTCCAACCCTGACCTTTCGAGGGGATACTCCAACCTCGCTTTTTAAAATTGTCAAGATTTAAAAATCCCTTTTTGTCAAAATTATTTGGTATCCACAGGGATACTCCAACCCCACCTTTTTGAAGGGGTATTCCAACCGTGCCTTTCAATTACGATTAATTTTTTCCTCCTTCCCAGACTTACATGAATATGTCAAACAAACCTTGTTTAATCAGGAAACCTAGATGTAGCTTGAAAATTGTTGATTCAGTTATTCCGAAATAGTCGATGCCAGTTGCGAGATAAATTTCAATAGTCCATCCTTTTTTTTATCATTGCATTGAATGATCCATGTTATGTTTATTTATTGCCTTACTAACATGATTTCTTTGTGATGATTATTTGCATTCATGTTTTCCAATCATTTCAAATAAACTAAAGTAATATTCTATGTGGGTATCTCTCTAGTGCCCAAAGTGGAATATTCAAAGTAAAATCCAGAGGTCATTTTTATTGAAAATCTCTATATTCCCCATCTCTTCGGGGAGTATATGAGATTAAATCTTTTCATCAAAACCTGGATTTGTATTTCTATAAAATTCATGCATCAAAAGGGATTATATCAAAATAGTGATGAGTTAAGATCGAAAGAATTGAAACTGAGATAAAACATAGCTAGTAAGGTACCGATTTTATACATCGCGAAGAGGTTCATACCTCATCATGCGTAACCAACTCCCGAACCCAACGACGAATCTTTGTACTACATAGACCACGGGATCGATGTTTTGAGTTTCGTAACTCAAAACATAGGTTTCAATAGGCATTCAGTCATGCTTAGCCCTAAATGATCGATGTTGACTCCATGCATTGGCCATGTCATGATGGTCATTTGAGATGAATAAGATGAGCACTTCATCTTATGGTCCCCTTCATTATATCACAAGTCGAGAATCTGTACATTCTCGTTCTCATCACATCATAAAAGAAAAGTCTCGATCAAAAAGACATTTCCAAGTTAGGAAAATATTTTAAGTCGTACGCACCCATAGATCTACGAGGATCCACCCTGGGGTACGTTGTGACAGCTTGGCGACTTCATTGGGGATTGCATAGAGAGTTAGGCCAATAACTAGCCATGTTTTGCTAGGTTCCTTTTTCTTTCAATCTTTGATCATTATTTAACTATGATCCTTTGTTTCATTTTGTCAACTAACCTTTTGTTTGGCATGATTTTTAGGATTGTCTTATTTTCAAATAGTCATCAATTTAATAAAAATGGTAATATAGAAATAAACAAGAAGGTTTGATCATTTCCCCATCACACACTTACATGTGCATTAGCATCCCGCCAAACTCCATGGCATGGTTATAACCCAATCATTAGGAAGAAGTGAGCTATTCGCCTTCGTGAGTAACTCTCTACATAGGCATGGCAATAACTTTCTGGGTGTAAATTACCTACGTCTCTCGCGAGTAACCTCTGCATTTGTATAAGGAAATACATGCAATGGATCGAGCCAAACCTGCAATGGGTCTAGGATCAAGGTCCCTCGACTGTCCTTACTGGATAGAGGAGCAATTCGAATACCAATTTAGGCGTCAACTTAAACCTTATATAGTGAGCCCTACAAGCTAAACCATGTCAAACCATATCGAAATGCTGCTAGAATACTTAGAGAATAGGGTCACTCAAGGAAACATTCCTAACCTTTACTCTTAATTACCATAATTATATAGGTGATAATCAGTATACAATTGTCACCTGCATCTACATTTTTATCATTTATCAAGGCATGGCTTCGTGCTGCTCAAACGACGACTAACTTTTGTATAAATAAGTGATGGTGAACAAAAACCATTGTTCATAATGTCTGATACTATAAGAATTATGCTGTCTGAGTCATGGCTTAACACGCATCCACACTAATGGTGATAAACGAATATTACTACTGCTCGATTATTTTTCCATCAAAATAAGATATTGTATCACCTCATGAAGGACGGATTGCATCCTAGTATGTTGAAATGCTATCCGTTTCTGGTCTCACCACCTTGCTTAAGACATGTTATGAATTTTTTGTTCTGATGTTCTTAAATTCTTTATTCCCTTACATTTGTCTACTATATATTGCATTAACTTATTTTCCCTTTGTTTATGTTTTGTTGCATGCATCATTTCATCATAACCATCACGACCATCATCATTTTGGGACAATTATTCTGATTTGGTGTTCAGCAAGGGGCATCATTTAGGGAGCAACAACTTATCTCCATTATCGAGTTTGAGAATGTCAGAAATGGTCAAAAGGTCGCCAACGTCAAGACGGGGGATATCTTAAAGCCCGACTATGTCTCAGAAATGCATGAAGAGGTCAAGGTTAGTTTTTGTTAGAATGATTGTCGAGAATTAAAACACATTTGGGGCCATTAGGATAACAATGAGAAAGAAGCCTTCACTAAAAAGTGCGGGGATATATCTCTCTTACTTCGAGTGCAGTTAGATGATGGCTTATTGCAAGCAGCGACACAATTCTGGAATCTGACCTATTGATGTTTCACCTTTAACCAATAAGATTTAGTCCCTACCATTGATAAGTACACAGCTCTGCTCAACATAGAAAGGGTCAAGTCAGATCGGATCTACTACAAAGTGCTAACGCCTCCTTTGTTCAAGAAAAGGTTGAGGCAAATTCTTGGAGCCACAGAAGCATGGGTTGATAGTCATGTCAAAGTAAAAAGGAGCAGGGAATGCTTTTCTTGGGCTAGCGTGAAAGAAGGCATGGTAAATCTTTTTGATCCAAAGAAAGTTCAAGATGTCTACGCTCTAGCAATTTACGAGCTTGTTATATTCCCAAAGACTTTGGGTTATGTAAAGGCGGCAGTCACAGATTTCTTTTCTCGCCTATGTTGCAACATCAACCCTACTTTTGCCATTATCATCGAAACCATCTGCGCCCTTAGCTTTTGTAAAAGAACGGGAATAGGAAGGTTTATCGGGTGTGCCCCATTGCTCCAAATATGGCTCCTAGGTCATCTCTGTGCTAGGAAAAGGAGAGTCAGGCAAAATTTCTTCTTCAAGATCAGTCCTCTTTCCATGGCATTAGAGGATGAATGTCATCAAAATAAGACAGAAAAGCATTGGGTCGAGGAATTATGAAACGTCAAGGAGGAAAAAATCACATGGAGAGCTCCATGGTTGTTCCCTTAGTCGATTATGTACAGATATGGAGACTACACTTATGAACCACTCTTAAGATTATGGGGAAATACCAGTTATGCTCTTTTATTGGTATTGCGTCAATTCTAGTGCTAGCAATTCATCCTATTCTTCGAAGACTTAAGACATTGGGATTTTGAATACAGAGAGCCCAATTATAAAGCAAAAGTCTAGTTAGCTTTCCAAGCCTAGAAAAAGGTCCATTGTACTGAAGAGGAAGCCCAACCATGCCTGGATACGAAGAATGAAGACTTTGCTGTATCAATGATCCATTGCCACCACCCAACTCTAGGATGCTACAAATCCCAATAGAGGAACCGCCTTCTGAGATCAAACTACTTAAGAGGGAGTTTGAGTGAGAAAAGGCATCCTTTGCTATAAAAATCTCTCGACTTAAGGAGGAAAAAGGTCAGCTAGAGATGGATATCTATCTTAGGAGAGGTGAAATGGATCGAGTTGTTAAAGGAAGGGATCGCTTCAAAGATAACCTCAAGAGCCTGACCAAGGATTATGTGACACTCCGAAAAGCTAACAAGTCCCAACGTATTGGTAAGACATAAGTTGCCATTCCCAATCACGAGCTGAATCAGTAAAAGGAGGAAGTCAAAACCAGCAAAGAAAAGTTCATAAGGGCATGTGCTATTGCTTCCACCTACCAAGGAAGAAATCAAAGACTCGAGGCCTAAATGCGAGATGCGAAAGCCACCGGGGTTAAAAATGAAGCCCTCAGTCACATAATCCAGGAGTTAGAACAATCTCTTCAGGATCATCAAGTTCATATCAATGAACTAACAAGGGCTTCTAATCAACGTGAACTAGATTGGCAAGCGACAATCGACCAAGCATGTCTGAACTACTAAGAACAACATCAGCACCTGACTGAGCAAGTTTAGATGGCTCAATGAGAGGTGGATGACATGATTGAAGTAGCTTGGTCTATAAGGCTAGACATCGTACCTGTTAGACATCATGAGCAATGACTTTTGGGTTTTCTTAATCATGTGATTACATAATATAATCATGTTAGATACTTTTAGATGTAATCATGTCGTACAAAAAAACCCTTTTATAACTCTATGAATGATGTTATTGACGAAGCTATTCCAAGAATCAATTGTCTCTAATGCATATACATATTTAATTTCACCATTTTTTATTGCACTTGCATCAACCATTCATTATCTTAACTCATCATTGCATCATAAATGCTCATCAATAAATACATTTTAAAAACAGTCTAATATAAGAATTGGGCCATAAAAGTGCAAGGGATTCTGAGATCAATAAAGAACACAGAACTTTACATCATGCACTGCTACAACACATGACACCGTAAGCAAATCATAGAGAGTGACCATGAAGCTCATATTGAGGGACTTAAGCTAATGGTTAAGGAATCACAAGTCCAAATGCTTCGTCAACAATATGAAATGCAAAATCAAATTGCAAAACTTATGGAACTAATGACTGCCTTTATGAAAGAAAAAGGGCAAGCAAACACTATTGAAATAAGGAATGATCCTCCCAACGTTGAAAGTCCCCTTGCCAATAATCCAGAACCTGCCCAAGGGGAAACTAGATAAGAACAATGGCCTGCTCTTATACTTGCCACTCAGGCTCCGCCAGTTATCTACCTAAATCCCATTGCAGTAGGTCAATTCATTCCTGGTACTCAAGGGGTGAACGTAAGAGTCTCATAGGCAGATCAGATAACCCTTGACCATGAGGAACTAAAGAAAACAAAAAGTAAAAGTCTACCATGATTATGGAAGAAGTGAACAAATTCTAGCTACTGGAAAAACACCTCCAAGCTATTAAGGGGAGTGACAAGTTTGGAGCTCTTAACATGCAATCGCTGTCTTTAGTGTCCAACCTTGTCATTCCCCTGAAGTTTAAAGTCCCAGAGTTTGAGAAGTTTAATGGAACCATAGACCTTTCCGTCCATGTCTAAATGTACTTATGAAAGATGGCTGGGTATGAGAAAGATGAAAAGCTCCTCATCCATTGCTTATAGCATAGTCTTACTAGGGCAGTAGCTCAGTGGTATATCGAGCTAGATAATGTGAAAATCTAATCATAGGCTGACTTGGCTAAAGCCTTTCTAAATCAATATCAGCACGTGTCAGATTGAGTGCCAGATCGACTTTCCCTGATGAATTTTGAGAAAAGATCCACTAAAAGTTTCAAGCAATATGCTCAAAGGTGGAGAGAAGAAGCAACCCTAGTCCAACCTCCCTTTATAGAAAAAAAATTACAATCACTTTCATTCACACCTTACGTGCTTCTTCTTACGGAAAGCTCATAGAGAATGCCATCAAAAAATTCGCAGACCTAGTCCTCTTTGGAGAAATGATTGATGCAGCCATTAAGAGTGGTAAAATGTCAGCTGAGGAAATGTTTGGATCAAGCAAGAAGCCTATTGCTAGTAAAAAGAAGGAATGAGAGGCCAATGCTATAAGTTATGCTAGCTCATCTCAACTAAACGACGTCAAATACCTGACCCTCACTAACCAAGCACGTTGTATTCTCGCCCTATCACCATACACCCTCAGCCAATTATGCCATAATCTATAACCCATCCTTTGTAATCCTATCCAACCTACCACAAGTTCACCAAAGTACTAATCGAGCAGCCAATAATGCACCTGGCAATCAAGGTGTAAATCAACAAAGACAACATTTTGATCCTATCCCTATGACCTATAAAGAGCTGACTTTGCTCCAAAATCATTTAGTGGCCCCAGTCTATATCCTAGAAAAAAAGCCACCATACCCAAAATGGTACAACCTTAATGCCCACTGTGAATACCATGCTAGGGCAGTAGGGCATGACATTGAGAACTACATATCTTTCAAATAAAATGTGCAAAATCTAATTAACTCAAAAGTCTTGTAGTTCAGGATGAACCAAGGACCAAATATTGTCACCAATCCTTTACCAAACCACACTGAGCCGCTACAAACATGATCAATATTAAGAACAAATACGAAGTAAAGGCAAGCATAGAGGATATAAGGATGCTAATGTTCTTGGTCTGGTAAGCATTGATTCAGGTTGGGTTGCTCAACACAACAAAAAAATTAGAAGATAATCCTGACAACTTTTATGACTTTCACACAATTATAAGTCATACCCTACAAACATGCAAAGAGTTTAGGTCTATGGTTCAAAGAATGATGAATGGAGGCTAGATATAATTCTATCATGAGATCACACCTACTACTAAATCTATTAATATGATAGGAGATGAAACCATGTAGCCACCTTATGGGAGCAACTGACCCCTCATTCTTTATGGCAAGTCAAGTCTTAAGATCAGTTCTTTGACACCTACACCGAAGTTAGCTGTGGAAGTACCTAGACCATTCCTGTATAAGAGCAACAAAGCTGTCTCATGGAAATACGAGAATCAGGTAGTGATGATCAGAGAACTAACTCCCTCAACTACTATAATGGAACTGTCAGAAGTTAGTCACCTAACTCGTAGCGGTAGGTGTTACGCTCCCCTAGCTCAAGAAAAACTAAAGGCTGATGCATTTCTAAACACCAGTACCACTCAGGCCCAAGCAAAGAATTTTAAGCCCGAGAAAGTCAAGAAAGCAATAAGTGAAAGAGAAGCCACAGAGTTTCTCAAGTTCATCAAGCACAGTGAATACTACAACATGGACCAGTTAAGCAAACAACCAACAAAGATTTCAATGCTATCTCTTCTTCTTAATTCAGAGATTCAACGAAATACATTACTGAAGGTGCTAAACGAAGCATATGTGCCTTCAGACGTCCTCGTGGATAAGTTAGATCGGCTAGTGAACAATATCATGGTCGATAATTATATCTCTTTCACTGATGATGAGATCCCACCTGGAGGCAGGGGCAGTTATAAAGCTCTGCATATCACTACCTATTGCAAGGGATGCATTTTACCTAAAGTACTCATAGACAATGGGTTAACCTTTAATGTTATGCCTATGACTACATTAAGCAAACTCCCTATCGATCAATCCAATGTTAAGAGTAGCCACACCATAGTCTGAGCTTTTAATGGTACATGTTGCAGAGTAATTGGAAATATCACAATCCAGCTTTAGATAGGCCCATGTTTATATGAAGTTGACTTTCAAGTTATAGATATTAATCATTTTTACAACTGCCTATTAGGAAGGCCATGGATACACTCCGCCAAAGCCGTCCCATCTTCTTTCCATTAGAAGCTCAAAATTTATGATAGATGACAAAGTAGTCACCATTGGAGCTGAAGAAGAAATGATTGCCACTGCTTTCACTGGGATATCTACATAGAGCCTAATAAGGATGCACCAAAGTCATCCTTCCAATCCTTTGAGTTCATTAATGTAACATTTATGGGAGAAGGATTGCCAATAGTTGAACCCCACCTGCCAAAGAATACCCACTTAGGTTTAAAAATGACCGTTGGCAAAGGTTCCCTCGTTGGAAAAGGGCTTTGCAAGAATCTGCAAGGGATGGCCTGAGCCCTACAAGTTACCACTCAAGCCAACAAAAGAGGCTTAGGATTCAAGGCCAATGCGCACTTAAGAAAGCAGTAAAAAAAGAAGATCTGCAACCAGGGGATAGCACGATCATTGGGTTGAGAAAAAGAATCAAAGTCGATAATGTTTCTGTCTCTTCATGAGATATTTCGTTTTAAAGAACGAATCGATCCAAGCCAACTAAAAAACCAAAAGGCTAAAGATGTCTTGGTCATCCTAAACGGAGCACTTAACAACCTCTATCTCCAAGATACCAAGCCATAAAATCCATGTCCTTCCACTAAGATCTGATTTTGATGACAGGGTCACAGTGAAAGCCTCTGCACTTTTCCTGTCCCTTTCATGTAACGTCAAAAAATGAAAACCTACCTGCCTTCGCCCAAGGGTAGATAGGTGTCCTATGTAAGGGGCATTTTTTATCAAACATTATCAATGAAATGACTTTTGCATAAATTATTCCATATTGTGTATCACTTTTTAACTTTTCTATCTCCATTACTCTTTTGCCTTCATTTTTATCCAAATCCCTTAGTTGTGTGTATGCCTTTCGTAATGTTTATTTCTTCGCCCTTTCAAGTGTCCTGACAAAGTAACATGGATGTGTTTGATGGGTCTTCGAAGATTGATTTTGAACAGTCAATTTGCAGTAGTGAAGTCGATCCTAAAGAAGATTTCAAAGAAAGCTTCGTACCACCAAACCTTTTATGATTACTTAAGCAAGAAGAGAAGCAGATCATGCCCTATAAAGACCCAACGGAACTAATAAATTTGAGTACTCAAGAGGATCGAAAGGAGGTTAAAATTGGAACCTCAATAAAGTCAACAACTAAGACCAAGTTGATAGACCTATTCTAGGAATATCGAGTTGTATTTGCTTGGTCACATCAAGACATGACATGACTAAATGCTGATATAGTGGTTTATAAGCTTCCCATCAAGCTTGGATACAAACTAATCTGGAAAAAGTTAAGAAGGATGAAACCGAAAATGCTCCTCCAAATTAAAAAGAAAGTCAAGAAGAAGTTTGATGTAGGGTTTATTAAAGTAGCCAAGTATCCATAATGGGTTGCCAATATAGTCTCAGTTCTAAAGAAAGATGGCAAAGTACGAATGTGTGTTGATTATCAGGATCTGAATCGAGCTAGTCCTAAGGATAACTTCCTGCTACCCCATATCGACACTTTGGTAGACAACATAGACAAGTATTCTCTATTCTCCTTCATGGATGGATTCTCAAGCTACTACCAGATCAAGATGGCGCCCGAAGACATGGAGAAAACAACTTTTGTAACCATGTAGGGGACATTTTGCTGTAATATCATGCCCTTCGGACTCAAAAATGCTAGGGCAACTTATCAAAGGGCCATGGTAGCCCTGTTCTATGACATGATGCATAAAAAAATTAAGGTCTACGTTGACAACATGATTGCTAAGTTAATAAAAGAAGACAAGCATGTCACAGACCTTCAAAAACTTTTTAAACGACTATAAAAATTTTAACTCAAATTGAACCTACCAAGTGTACCTTCAGAGTCACTTTGGGTAAGCTTCTAGGCTTTATAGTCAACAAAAAAGGGATTGAAGTTGACTTAAACAAAGTCAAAGCCATTTAAGATATGCCACCACCTCAAACCTAAAAAGAAGTGAGAAGCTTTTTAAAGAGACTGAACTACATTGCTAGATTCATATCCTAGCTCACTGACAAATGTGACCCCATCTTTTAGCTCTTTCGCAAACAAAATTCGAGGGAGTGGAATGAGGCATGTCAAGAAACCTTTGATAAAGTCAAACATTATTTGTCAAGCCCGCTAGTGTTGGTACCGCCAGTGCTTGATTGACCTTTAATCCTTTACTTGGCAGTCTTCGACAAGTCTATGGGTTGTGTATTAAGGTAGCATGATGAGTCAAGAAAGAAGGAATAAGTAATCTACTACTTAAGCAAAATGTTCATGAAATATGAGTGTAATTACTTTGCAGTTGAGAAGTTATGCTGTGCTTTAGTGTAGACAGCCAAGAAACTCCGGCGGTACATGCTGTATCACACCACATGGTCGATTGTAAGACTTGATCCTATCAAGTATCTATGTGAAGCCCCTGCACTATCAAGAAGGCTAGCTAGATGGCAAGTCCTACTTTCTGAATACGACATTACCTATGTCAGTCAAAAGGCCATCAAGGGCAGTACGATAGCTAACTTTTTGGCAAGTCGAGCGGCAGATAACTATGAACCCTTAAATTTTAACTTTCCAAATAAAGATCTAATGTGTATTTTTGAAGACGAAGACGCTTCCAACCAAGATCAATCCTGGAAGATGTATTTTGATAGAGCATTAAACACTTTAGGACATGGAATTGGGGCAATATTGATGTCACCTGATGGGAATCATTATTCGTTCATAGCAAGGCTAAATTTTAACTGTATAATAATATCACAGAATATGAAGCTTGTGTTATAGGGCTTCAAGCAGCCATTAAGAGGAATGTCAAGATATTACAAGTGTTCAGTGATTCGGCCCTAGTTATTTACTAATTGAAAGGGGAACGGCAAACTCGTGATGCCAAGCTGATGCAGTAGGGAAGCTAATAGCAGAGCTCAAGAAAGAATTTAATGATATTAGTTTTCGACACTTCCCTCAAGAAGAGAACCAAATAGCTAATGCTTAAGCTACCTTGTCATCTATGTTTAAAGTTAACCAAGAGTCGGATGTTGCTCCAATCTATAGGAACATCTACACAGCTTTGGTTCATTGTCATAATGTCAAAAAAGAGAAAGATGGCCTACCGTGGTACTATGACATCCTTTGTTGCATCAAGGATTAGCAATATCCCAAACATACAACCGAGATTGATAAAAGGACTATCAAAAGGCTGGCTATGGGATTTATTCTCGATAGAAATATTTTATACAAAATGAGTCACGATCAAGTATTGCTCAGATGTGTTGACACTCCTGAAGCCAAAAAGATCCTAGAAGAAGTTCATGAAGAGATTTATGGCACACATGCTAATGGACATCAGATGGCCAAGCAAATCATGAGAGTGGGTTATTACTGGTTGACCCTCAAGAGAGACTCCATCAATTACGCTCGAAAATGCCATAAGTGTCAAATTTATGCAGACAAGATCAATGTCCCTCCAGGGCCACTTCATGTCATGATGGCCCCATGGCCCTTCTTCATGTGGGGCATAGACGTGATCAGGCCAATCACCTTTAAAGCTTCAAATAGGCATCATTTTATCTTGGTAACGATCGACTATTTCACCAAATGGGTAGAGGCTACCTCGTATGCTAATGTCACTAGATCGACTGTCTATAAGTTTGTCAAGTAGGACATCATCTGTAGATATGGCCTCCCAAACCAAATTATTACAGACAACGTAAGCAATTTAAACAATAAAATGATGCAAGCGGTCTATTCACAGTTCAAGATCTAGCATCATAATTCTATCCTTTATCGTCGAAAGATGAATGGTGCAGTCAAGGCAGCCAACAAAAACATTAAAAAAATAGTTGAAAAAATGGCGGAGACTTACAAAGACTGGCATGAGAAGCTATTCTTTGCACTTCATGCCTATCAGACCTCAGTTTGCACTTCCACGGGTGCTACCTCGTTTTCTCTTATCTATGAGATGGAAGTTGTATTGCCTATAGAAGTCGAGATCCCCTATCTTAGAGTCTTGATGGACATTAAACTTGAAGAAGTCGAATAGGTCAAGAACAGATACGACCAGCTCAACCTTATCGAGGAAAAATGCATGAAGGCCATCTGCCATGGCCAAATGTATCAAAGACGTATGATCCAAGCCCATAACAAAAAGATGCGTCCATGACAATTTCATCCAGGTGAATTGGTATTGCAAAAGATCCTCCTAATTCATAAAGATGCATAAGGCAAGTGGACCCTAAATTAGGAATGACCGTATATCATGAACTAAGCCTTTTCTGAAAGGGCCTTAATCTTGTCAGAAATGGACGGTAATGTCTTGCCCAACCCAGTCAACTCAGATTCCATTAAGAAATATTACACTTAGAAGGCAAAAAGTCTAAAAAGGCATCCTTCAAAAAAAAAGAGAAAGCAAAAGAAAAAACAAAAGAAAAATAAAAAAACAAAAAAAAGGAAGAAAACAAAAAAGGTTTGAGATGAAAATCCGAAAAGGGCATCTAGGTAACTAACCAAACTATGATTAAAAACCACAAAAGTGACTTGAAAAAATCAATTTTGATGGGGCATGAGTCGAGGGCACCTACAGGATAATGCAAAGTAATCCTAGGAATCTTCCGAAGATTAGCTCATGCTAGGCACATTCATTGTTCGAAAAAGATCCTAAAAAGCACCTAAAAAATATCCATGTCAAGATTGTCAAGGCATCTTTTGCCTAAAAGATCATTTTTTCATTACCCTATCAATTGATTGTCAAATAGTATATTAAGTTATGTCCCTTTGTTGTCATGAATAAATGTTGCCTTGTTTTTTTTAACCCCTGTACAATTCACATTGCACTTTGTCATTTAACTGATAATGTTTGATAATCAACTAAAATACGCATCAAGACATCTTGACATTACATCGAAAGGAAAAAAAGCACAAGGAACTTTGCTTATGCCCAATCATCAAGATCATGCACTTTTCACGTCCAAACACCCGCTTGGCATGAGCATACACCAAACCATTTCTTGCTTTCACAAGCCATATCTCAAGAAAAACCATTTTAGGCTAACCAAAAATTGACCCATGCATTCTATCAGAATCCTATC
>JBBYHL010470484.1:0-13655 GCA_038381835.1 Adansonia madagascariensis | reverse complement strand
TGCCTGATTCTTTACAGTTCTTCTGCGTGTTTGTTTCTGTTCCTGCTCGATCTTCATCTTGGTCCATCTTGTTCTTTGTTTCCTGTGCATATGGGTCTGCGAATCGACGCTTACAAGCAGCACCTAATTGAAATCGCCATTTCTCCGCCTGGTCTGAGAAATCTGGCCTTGCAAACGTGCGTTTTTTAAATCATTGTCCGAAAAGAAGGACGAATGGGAAGCCTCTAAATTATACTTTTCGAAGTCTGCATTTTATAATTTATACCGCTCCTTAAGGCATTGAGAAAGGATTAGGATTTTGGACAATGCTCTGTACATCAAGGCAAAGCATAAATAAACTAGACATAATAATTTGTGAATTTTCACCTAATCATGTTTAGATATTAAATATTTATATAAATTTAAAATTATGATACATAATTATTTGATATTATATTAATTTTCGTATATTTGTGTATTTATGTTGCATTTTAATTTTTTTATATCTATGTTTATATCATATAATTATATCATATTCAAAGTTGTCTAGTCTAAAATAAACTATATGCAAGTCATAGCCATCAATGAAAGTCCTTTGAACTACTTATTTTTTTCTTTATATTGATTTTTTTATTTGCTTTCTTTATCTATGATATTAAAATATGTGGTTAAATTAATATCATAAGTTAACTGGACATCAAATCAATTAATAAAAATACTTAAAACCTTAATTAAAACAAAACTTTGTCACTTATTTGTTTTTAAATTTTAAGAAAAATACTTACAAATTAAAACTATGTATTTTAGTGGGAGCATATCACTTTGGTGCAATTAACTAATTACAATAGTGAATTATGTAAAGCCTATGAAAATATTAAATGTATCCGTTGTTTTAACTAGATTTATATATAAGTAGAGCCATGACTAAAAAATTTTTATTTCCTTTTACTCTGACTTCGGTTGAGCAAAGTTCGAATCAACTTGAAAGCTTATTTTATTATTTATAATATTATTAAAATATTATTTTATATTAATATTTATATTCTTATAATTATATTTAAATAAAAATATTTTTTATTATTAAATAATAATTTAAATTAAATTAAATTTATAATTTTTTTTTTAAATTTCAATCCCGGACTGAATTTACTGGACCATGGGAATGGCCCATACATCAAAAGGTCTAATTTTAACCAACCTCATACTTACTCTCCCTTTTTTTTTTTTTTTAATTTAATTTATTTTTTTGCCAAACTCAACATTAAGGATTAAAAAAAAAAAGAGAAAATCTCCTCAGCTCCTCAAGGGGTTTTGACAAATGGGCCACTGTACCTTGTGATTTATGTTTGTCTCAGATTCAAAATTTCTTCGCTTTCAAAGAGACTTTCTGTAGAAAGGTATATTTTCTACATATATATATATATATATATTATTTCTACGAATTATTATTATTATTATTATTTTCATATTTTACAAACAACATTTCTTTTTGGCTTGTACTTTTTGTGGACATTTGTTGAAAATTTATAGAATCTAGGGTTTTCATTTTCTACCGGCTAAAAGAACTTGACCGTTACAAAGCTTGTTGGAGTCTCGTTTAAATGTAGATCCATGGAGACCTGGAAAAGTTTAATTTACACTTCAGTGTCCTTTTCAAGTAGTTTGAATTTCATCTTGTTTTCTGTTTTTGGTTATTCAATGTGATTTAAATTTTATCTCTTTCTTTTTATGGGTAAAGAAATGTCGATGAATGATTATATGAGGGTTGTTTTTTATTTGAACTTCTGAAAGTTAATTGATCTACGCTCTAGTTGTTTATTATGACCATATGGAGTTATTCTGGGTTTTCATGGTAAACTTTTATCTTCAGAAATTAGCATTTTCAGGTGTAAAATTCAAGCATCTTGAACGTGATAGTGTTCTTGTTTCACATAACAAGTTGGTGAAGTTGTGATCTGCAGGAAAAGAAATCGGGTTCCTGCTTTTCATATATTAATGAGTCATATTGTCGCTATGCCTGAACCTTTTGGCTATTCGACGTTCGGGATGTTGGTTATTGGTTGTTTTAGGTGAACCTTAGTGTGCATTATAATTGTGATGGAAGATTGTTAATGCTATGCCCTTCTTGGGTTTTGCCTTGATCCGGTTCCAAAATCCTAACTTGTTGAGGAACACCTTAGGTGAAAAAAAAAAAAAAAAATTTTGTTTGATAAGTTTTTGTATCAAATGGTAACTGATGGTATCAATCTCATGAAATTGATAATTAAGTGTTTACTTAGGATTTTATTTTTTTTTTCCCAATATCCTATAAGCCTTGTTAAAGGGCTCAATATTGTTATTTAGTTATAGATATAAGCAATGATGATGTAAAAGGTTGATTAGGTCTGCCAAGTGGAAAGCTCTCATCTGTGACAACTGTTGTTTGGATTGCAAAACCTAAGCATGTCTGGTTGATGGTATGATTATAAGTGGGGCCAGCAATAAAACTTGTAGAACTTGGTAGACAGTACCTCCCATGGCTAATTCATTTGGAATAGCTTAAAAAAAAAAAAAACCGTTTGTCCCTGTTTCAACGAGTGTCATCCATTGATGAAGTGTCTGGTTGGATCAGTAATTTTGGTTATTTTGTCGTTGCATAGACAGTTCTCAGACAAAGTTACAGCTATGCTTTTATGTGTTCCTCACATCTGAAATTGCATATTGATTAGGGTTCAATGAATCTAATTACGGCAGCTTTGACTATGTTCAGACTTGTCGTATTGATATGATATCAACATTCTCTTTTGTTTTTGAGTACCTAATCTCCTCAAATTGGCTGAGTTCCTGGTCACATTTCCTTCCAAACGTCAGATGAATTCTTGACTGGTTTGTAGTAATTTTTTTTATATCAAAAGACTAATATTCTTTTGGTTTGAATTAAATCCACATAAATCTCTCTCTTTCTCTCTTGCGCTGTCGGGCTTGGGAGAGAACTCAGTGGTAATTGCAGCATGGGGTATTTTCTTGGGAGGATAGTCTTATATTGTTATATTATTAATTATTTAGCTCAAGTTGCATAGGATTGAAATTAAACTTTGCCATTTGAGGTAAAACTGGAATGTATTTGAGCTTTTTAAGAAATGCAGAATAGGTATTTTTTTTTTTCTTAGTTTGAGAAAGTATTGTGATAGTTATGGATTGTAGTTTTTGTTCTACATATGCATTAGATATGTATTTGGAATGAGATTGAAATTTTATCAGAATTTGCACTCATGTTTCTTGCATAAATAATGGTGAAACCTTTTTAAAGGTAAGGTAAGAATTTAGCATCAGATGAACAGATATGCGATCTCTGTTTAAGAATGTAAATCTCTCTATGAAGCAACGAAAACTCAAGTTCCAAATAAATTTGTCTTGTTTGTTTTTAGTGAAATATAAGCTTATAGAATATTATCCAATTGCTAATGCATTTACTTTTCAGTTAGTTTTCTAATTCAGATGTATATTTAAGAAGAAAGTTTTCCGTCCTTTGCATCAGGCATCAAAAACATGGAGCTGCTACCTCTGTCTTAAGGCATGAAAGAGCCTTAAGCTGCATATCGTGGGTTTTGGTTGGAGGTTCATCGTATTCATAATACCTAGGTGAGGAAGAAACACATTAAAGTGCTGCAGAAGTATGGAGTGTAACAAAGACGAGGCATTCAGGGCAAAAGAAATTGCTGAAAGGAATGTTTTGGAGAAGGATTATGCTGGAGCTAAAAAGTTTTCTTTGAAGGCTCAAAATTTGTATCCTGGGCTTGATGGTATTGCCCAGATGTTGACAATACTTGATGTGTATATTTCTGCAGAGAATAAAGTGAGTGGGGAAGTGGATTGGTACGGTGTGCTTGGTGTGAACCCATCGGCTGAGGATGAGGTGAGAAAACAATACAGGAAGCTGGCTCTGATGCTTCATCCTGATAAAAACAAGTCGGTAGGTGCAGCTGGTGCTTTTAAGCTTATTTCGGAGGCCTGGAGCTTGTTATCAGACAAGACTAAGAGATTAGCGTATAACCAGAAGATAAATTTTGGGGGAGTACAACAGAAGTTTCCTGCACAGAGTGGGATTTCATCAGTACCACCCAGAGCAAATGGCTCTTACAGTTCTAGTTCTAACGTAACATCAAATGCTAGGACTCAGAACAATGATAGCCGGACAGGTCAAACCTCATTTGCTTCTTTTTCTGATAAAAAGCCTGCTACCTTTTGGACTGTTTGCAATATATGCAAGACACAGTATGAATACCTCAGGATTTACCTGAATCACACACTTCTATGCCCTAATTGTCACAAGGCTTTTCTGGCTTTAGAAAAGGCCCCTCCTCCAAACGTTTACAGGGCATCAAATTGGTCTAGCCCACTGAAGCAGGCTTCAGGACATCATGCTGCAAATCATAATCCATTTAACTATGGAAAAAATTCTTCTAGAGCTCAAAGTTCATCTAATAATACAAACTTCCAATGGGATCCCATCTCCGGGGCAGCTGGTTTTAGTAGCAGTGTTGCACCACCTAGCACGAGTGCCAAAGCTGCAAGTGTTGTTTGGAAGGCACAAGAGAAAGCGAAAATGGAGCGCGAAATAGCTCTTAAAGCAGAGAGACCCCTGAAAAAGAGAAAAGATGATATTCATGTTAATGGTTATGCAAGCAACATGACAACTCAAACGACAATGGGAAATGGACCTGGCTTGGGGAACACATCTGAATCTAGTGGTGTTTCTGAAACAGGAAGCATCTATGGGTACTATGGTAACTATAACAAGCCTTTCAGTGAGAGAGAATTGCCATTGGTTGAAAATCGAAACATGCTGGCGGATATGGCTCGGACTGTTATTCTTAAAGAGCTTAAGGCGTGGAGCTCAGTAACTGAAGCCAAAAATGCTGACAAAGTTAAAAGAGAGAAGGAAAATAGGAAACAAAGGAGCATGGCAAACGGAGTTGGAAACGATACCAATAAAGAAAACCAGAGCAAGCAGTCTTCTCTTGCCTCTTCTCCTGATGAATCGGATACAGGAATTGTACCATTGTCGATAAATGTTCCAGATTCTGATTTCCACAACTTTGACTTGGATCGAAGTGAGAGTTCTTTTGAAGATGACCAGGTCTGGGCTGCTTATGACGATGATGACGGGATGCCCCGTTTCTATGCTCGAATTCACAAGGTGATCTCCTTGAAGCCTTTTAAAATGAAAATTAGTTGGCTTAATTCAAGAAGCAACAGTGAATTTGGTTTGCTAGACTGGATAGGCTCTGGTTTCTCCAAAACTTGTGGGGAGTTCAGAAGTGGCAGACATGAAATTAGTGAAACATTAAATTCTTTCTCCCACGAGGTTCAGTGGACAAAAGGTTCGCGTGGAGTAGTTAGAATATTTCCTAGGAAGGGGGATGTCTGGGCTATTTACAGGAACTGGTCTCCTGACTGGAATGAACATACACCAGATGAAGTGATACACAAATATGACATGGTGGAAGTGCTTGATGATTATAATGAAGAACAAGGGGTCTCTGTTATCCGTCTGATTAAGGTTGCTGGTTTTAAGACAGTTTTTCATAAGCATATTGACCCTAAGGAAGTTTGGAGGATCCCAAAAGAAGAGATGTTTCGCTTGTCCCATCAGGTGCCTAATTACTTGCTTACAGGCCAAGAAGCTCATAATGCTCCGATGGGATGTCGTGAGTTAGACCCAGCAGCCACCCCTTTGGAGCTTCTTCATATAATTAATGAAGCCAATGAAGCACCTGTGGAAGATGATTCTTGGAAGATGTTTAAGAGTGCAAGATAAGGTGAGACAGAGGGACCGGGGGAGAATCAATCAAAAATCCCAGGAAGGGTAGTTTGTAAAGAATAGAAAACAAGCTAAAGGATGATTAACAAATGGTGCTTTGCCTAGAGCACCATAGTATGCTGAAAATGCTAAAGAGTATAGAATTTGGAGACCGCTGACTACACCAGCTTGGTGGGTTTTCGATATTGTAAGCTTGGGTCAAAACTGTTGAAATTGCTTCGTTTTTTTGTTGTGCCGTAGTTGGATCCAAGTACGGTCTGCTCCATTTTTTTTAATATAGTCAAGCTTGATTTAAAAACTCCTGTTTGATTATAGTCAAAAATTTATTAGGAGTTGCTTCTTGAACTGTATTCCTGTTATTTACAAGAGTGTTTCTGCCATACATGCACTAATTCCCTCATTCTTTACGACATTACTTCTTTGTGATCGTGAGAGTGCTTTGGGTTAGTCACATTAGCTACTGTATTAGTTAGACTGCCCTTGTTCCGAAGGTTCAATTTATGGGCTTAAAATTCCATATTTTTAAGCAACGAAACGTGGGAACATTTGAACTTGAAATCTGAAGCCTAACAAAGACAATCTGACAGGCTGCCATGGTTGGCTCGCATTTATTTATTGAGAGGACTGATAATGAAGTTTTTAATCCTACGAATAGAGTTAAAAAATTGTCATCGCATGGAACCGGGAAGTTATTATATTGATCCTCTCCACCATGTAAAAGTCAGCCACTTCATTTATTCCCTCACAGTAGATAAAAATTAATTGGCAGTCAAAGTAATCAAAAATCAAATTCTAACAACCCTAACTTTCAAAAAAGGTAAATACTAAATAACAGATATTTCTACAAAACAAAAATATGACATAGAAAAAAGTTGGGGCATATTAATTAAATTAATTGAGGTTATAGCTTAGGTGATGAAATGGTCCAGTTGATAATAATTTCTCCTTGGAACCTGTTCGCCAACTGAAGAAAAAGATGTGTCCTCCCCAACATGTTTTTAAGAAAACCAGCACAAATCAGCCACCGTCTTCATTGACTTATTATCGTCCACGGTTTTAAGTTTTATTGGAGCAAACCGACTCTCCCATAACCCTATTACATATATAAATATAGGCCTAGAATTAGATGCATAGAATTTATTTATCATCTTGCCCTTGTTTATAAGGAAGTCATCAAAGCAGAAGACTTGCCTGCCGACAATTAATTGAGGGGAGAGTCTTTAAGACCAATTTTATTTGTTTATTAATTGCAGTGTAGGGCATATGACCAAGAGAAAACCATGCATCTTTCTTTCTTTTGAAAAAAGTATACAAGGAAGTTTCTTTGGCAAATTCCTTTTTCAAGCTCAAATTCAAAGGATTTCATTTACCCAAATTTTGGTTTTCAATTCCACCAGCATTTTTTTTTGGTTATTAGCTTGGTTTTTTTTATAAGTTTATTAATTTTAAATATGATATAATTATATCATAAAAAAATAAAATATAATATAAAAATAATAAAATCTGGTATAGATATAAAAATGTATCAAAATTATTTAAATATATAATATATTAAACATGATTATGATATTAAAAAATAATACTAATATATAAATTATCGTGTCTAGTTTATGATCATGTAGGTATTCTTCGTGCACTACTATACGCAGGCATATTTGCTCCTATTAAAGACCTAGGCAATACGAATACAATGTATTCAAGGTTTTCTTTTGGCAAGGAATTAAAAGCTTGCGTAACCCACCAAATACCTAATTTCTTCAGCCCATTTTTACACGTCTATTTCCCATAAATTAAAAATAATAATAAGGTCTGGCTTATCTATTTCCTAAAAGCACGTATAATGATTATTTATTTACCATTTTAGAAAATTTTTTTGCATTTATTATGTTATTTTAATTGAATTGAAGAAAAATGATGTATTAATTATATTTTTTTTCTAAATATATCAAGTTAATCAGTACTTAGTGACATTGATTATCATTTCTGTAATAATAATAATAATAATAAGAATAACTCTATTGCCTTATTATTTGATGACCTTTGACTCTTCTCTCCTAAAATCTCATTGAAGAAAAAGAACATAATTTTACAATTACAAGGAAAATCACTGTGTACACACAATATATAATTAATTTAATAAGTAAAAGTAGAATTCGAACAGAATTAAACTAACGTATCCCAAATGGCTCTCCTATTCCTACATCATGTACGTATAATAACATAATATAATATTACTATTGTATTGTGGTTGGTTTATATATATTATATAATTATAATTCCCTTAAACAGGACTAAAACTTTACCATCATTTACTTCAAAAAAGAAAAAAATATATACAATGATCCATCTGCCAAAAATCTTATGTTCTCTAAACACGCTTTAAAATAAATTAATAAATAGTGTGATCAAATTCGCGAGAAACAACAGTGATAATGAAAGTGACAAGATTTTTTGCAAATACCCATGTTATAATCATAAAAGATTTGAATTTATAATTTAATCTAATTAATTTATATAAATAATTTTTTTTAAAAAAAATATTATTCAATAAATTTTAATATCAGTGATTTTTTTTTTATCTGTCAACAAATTACAGTTTTTTTTTAAGAGAATAAAAAAATAAAAAAAAAAACTTGTTTGATGGTGTCGAAGCAACCCAGAAAAACATAAAATCTGGTAAATTCTAGGAAATTTTAATGCAGGAACGAGTAAATGATCTGACTTTTTTGGCAAACTTCCAAAAGGAAAGATAAATAAAAAATTCCCCCCCGTTAAACCCCACCCCCTCTCTCTTTTCTTTACTCTATAAATAAAACCCCCCTCCTTTATCATGCTTCTCCCCTCCCCCCCCCCTCTCTCACTCTTTTATGTTCCTTGTTCTCCCCTTGATTTTAGGTTTTTAACCCTTTCCTTTTAAAATAATTATTTTTCGAATTTCAAGCCCCTCCTCTTTTTATTATCTTTTGCTCCTTGGATTCTCGGCTTTCAACTGCATACTAACAATCTTCAAACAATTCTCTCAACAAAACAACTTAATTTTGGTAAGCATTTTCTTACTTTTAAATTTCTTTTAGATTGTTGATTTACTTTGAATTATAGCGTTATTGAAGTTTTCTTTCTTTTTTTCCTTTTTGGGTTTAGTCTTTCCACTGTAATTTTTTTTTTTTGGATGTTGTTATGGTATATTATTTACATTTAAAGTAGTAAATTCTCAACCTAATTTAGTCCAAAATGCAGTGAACAAAGCGAAAAAGCGGTTGGTGTTCTTTTCTTGATATTCAAAGACACCCTAGGATTCTCGGCGACTCACGCGACTTCTTCGCGCGTTTGGTCTCCGAGCATGGAGTTTTTTTGTTTCTCACGCTCCCGCGTAATAGTGGTCTTACATACGTGGACTGCCCTGTTTTTCAGTTACTGAGAAACAAACTTTTATTAATTCTCTTTTCCAATTCAAGGGAATGAAACACAATAGTTGTGAGCCGTACACGTGTGTCATGTAGGACCGACATATCTTCGAACCAGGCTCGACCATCTGGTCTTTTTTAATCAGTAGCAGAGAGATTGACACGTGGTGCTTAACACTAGGATTTGCTACGTGTATGATTGAGATTGTAGGGTTCCACCGACTAGTTTAAGAGTAAGTGGTAGGCCCCAGCCCACAAACACTGATACCGGAAAAACGGTTAGAGGTTTGTTTTGGTAGTAAAGAGTTCTTCGTTTGTCTGTATTTCTAGACGCACCTTCCATTGAAGGAAAATGGAAGTGTTGAAAATATAGTGGTTTGAATGAGCTCCACCTGTCAGATTAGTTTTTAGCGAAGTTCAAAGTAGCGGTACATTAAGGTTAATTATTACATTAATAAAATAAATTTAGCAAAATATTATATTTTAGATACAAAAATTACGGTGTGATGAGATTAATTATTTAAAAATAATTATTAAAAATTTTATATTAAAGCAATCTTTAATATTATAAATTTTGAATTTAGTATTGTAAGTAATATGATATTAATTCAATTGAAAAAGTTATAAAAAAATTTTAATAGAATTTTTAAAATAAATATAAAATTAAAGTTTTGTATACTTTCTTTTAAAATAATGATTAATTATTTAACTTTTTTAAGTTTAAAAAATTATGCATTTTCTTATTTAAAAAAATAATTTCTCACTTTTTTATTTGAACAAAAATCAATTTTTTAAATTTTAATATATTATTTTTAAAGAAAACAAGCTAAAAGAAAAAAAAATTCATCCACTTTTATTAAAAATTTGAATTATATTTGAAAAGCTAATAAATAACTAAAATATATTGAAATTAAAATAAATTAAAATATAATATAATAATTATTAAAATAAATATATATTTATATAAATGATTTGTTAAAAATTAGAGGCTTATTTAAAAATTTAAAACAAATAATAACAAAGTAAGACTATAAGTGGCAGGACATTTTCGTCATTGCATTATAATCATAAAGATTAAAAAAAAAAAGGGGTTTACAGTGAGAGGAAATATATCTATGGACTTCACAATTATGCTTAATTGCACAATACCATGAGTCTGATGGCTTTCGTAGTAAACCCTAATTTAATAAGGATCTGCATGTTGTTATTATTATGGTTTTTCTTTTTTTGGATATATTATTTGTGTCTTTGCATTTTGAGTTTGAGACCATTTATTTTAATTAATAAAGTCTTTCAATTAATTGGGCTTTTTGTCACCTTTACAATCTTGTATTAATTTATGTATATATATATATATATATATATATATTCATACGAAAGATGTCTTTGATCAGACTCGTTACGTCACTTACACTCTGAACGTTTCATTAGTCTCAAACACCGATATAATAATGTTAAAGTTTTCACCAACACTTTAATACAATAAGCTACATACTAAAGCAAGAACGTAGAAAATTAATTGCAAGACTTAGATGCAAATTATTTTTAAATATTGATCTGGGTTCCGAAAGTCTATTGCATCTTTCTCTTTTTCTTTACACCTTCACTTGAAAATTTAAGATTCTTTATGATACCCAAATGAATTCGTTGATAAAAAAAAATCTTTAAAATTGTTCAAATATGATTATTTGAAAGATGATATGCGGAATTTGTTCGAAATACATAGTCAAATAATTTTATTTTTTTAGTCAAACATAAAGAAAGAAAAAAAAATTGCAAACTTAGAAATGAGTGTTTAAGTGGTATAGTGGGAATCTATTGTAATGTGATGGGGTATTTTATTTATTATTGCTCCATAGCTTCAGGTTAGTTGAAATATTCGTATTTTATTTTGAGAATAAAGGTTTTTAAATATTTTAGATGGGGAAAAAAAAACTTAAAAGACTTGTGTCTCCATTCAACGATTTAGGTGATCTAAAGACAAGGGATACCATGTATATATAATTAGTTAAGAAAATGAAACAATTAACTTAAAACACAAGTCATAAAGCGAGAAAAAGGTGTCACTACCATGACCCTGCATTGGTTCCGATCAATTTTTTGGAGTTTTTTTCTCACTTAATAGATTATAATACTAAATTAATAATTAATCATTCAAACTGCAGTTCCAGGCAGTTTCTTTGGACCCAGGTGTTTCGTCGTTTGGCGTTTTGTCTGGTTCCTAAGGGCTTTCTTTTTATTTTTATTTTTACTAAGTCTACTCTTAAACCGCGTCTCAACGTGTCCACTTAGATGCGTCGCTGCTTCTCAAATCAAACCTTTAACCCATCGACACGTGAAATCTACCTGTCTTCTGCAATTTAAAAAAAAAAAAAGTTAACGCAGGTTCGGATGTTCACACCTCCAAAGTCACCAAGATTTATATATATATATATATATATGTGTGTGTGTGTGTGTGTGTGTGTGTGTGTGTGTGTGTAAAGAGAGAGATAGAGCGTCAAAGTAATAAAATAAAACAAGTCAATTTCATGTCTGTATTGGAATACACGTGCTTTCTGGGAACGGGACATGTTGAAGGAGCTTTTGGTTTTATGGACCTTGGACGTTTGGTTTAGGCAGATGCACTACTACTCTGACAATAGAGTTTGGCTGCTTCTGCTCATGAAAAATTGAATTGCATACTGGGGGTACACTCTTTGCCTTTGAGTTAGGTTAGTTTAGCATTGACATTTCAAAAAGGTTAGATTAAAAAATTTTAAATTGAAAAAATATATTTATAAAGTATAATAAAAAATATGATTTAAAAATTTTAAATGTTTAATATTGTTATAAAATACAGTAAAAGTTTTTTTTTAATTTAAAACTATAATTTTAATTATAAAATTTAAAAAATTTTATTTATTTAATATTATATTGATGATAAAATATAATTTTTTATAATAAAATTTGTGCTAATAATAATATTAGGGGATGTCAGGGAACAAATTAATGGAATAAAATAAGGAGATTGATTACTGTTGAGTAATTGATACTGAATTACTGATAACCTTCGTTTAGTGTATTGAATGCAAAACAAAGGGAAATTAAGTTGTTTTTTGTCTTCTTAAGTTCCTTTTTCTTTTCTCCATCATATCAACTTTAAATGTCAGATTAAACTTTGCCCTTTGTCCTGTGAACAAAAAAGTTTATTGAAAAGAGTCAAAAACCATAGAATGCATTCCATCTGGTGCATGCTTACAAAAATCATAGAACCTTTCATGGAAGGAAAAGGAACTGTTTCATGGTAATTATACAGAGATAATGTGAATCTCTTAGTCAACGTAGCATGTTAGCTAATTATTGGTTTCTGCTCTTTAATTAATTAGAAAGAGAGATAGGCTGTCGTTTCTCGTTTCTCGTTTCTCGATTCTTTGATGAGTTGTAAGTTTGTAGCTTTATATAAGAAATTATTTCTTCAACAGGACTTGGTAATTAGGAGTTAGGTTCCTGAGAAAAAAGGCGTAGGATAGGAATGTCTGTTTCCTTTTTTAAAAAATACAGTTATATTATGTCAATTACTATATCTGAAACGAAAGGTGTGGCTAGAGGTCTCTGAGAAATTCCTCTCACAATGAATCCTGTTTGAGATACTAATTAAGCCCAAAGGTAATAATTAAGAAATTAACCATTAAGAGTATCATTTTGGAGGCTTGCTGCATTTTCGTTTGTGTTTCTGTTTTCCATGGTCAAACGTTATGACACCCTAGATACATGCATTGCTTGCCCCACATTGGAAACTTTTCTTAACCAAATTTAAAATGAGTATAAGATAAAAATAGATATTTGATGTAAAATTATTTAAACTTTAAAATTTATATTTTACTTAAATATGTGCAGAACTTATATATCGAACATATATAATTTAAGAAAAATAAAAATTTTTGGTAGCATAAATCCGTAACTAATATGTCAAAATTATTTTTCTTGTCAATATGCTCTTGATTGCTCGAAAATCAATTCTTTTATGACACAAGGCTGATCTTATATCGTAACATATCCATTTGAGTCCTTTTTATCATTAATTACTCAAATGATCAGCAAGATAAGTAACAACAGTACATAATAGTAAGATATCCTAATTCAGTTGGAATGAGGCAAAGCGGCTAGTTAAAGGAGTGGGCCAGCTTGAGGTTATTTACCCACAGATTGTTTTCTTCTTTTTTTTTTTTTTAATTATTTGAACTCTGACAGACTCACCAGCCCAAACTGTAGCAGATGTCACTGTCAGCTGAATCAGTTGATGGCAACTCTAGTGAGACAAACCCTTTACCTTTTAGCTATGAGCCATGCGATGCCGACTCATCAATTCTAACTTATCTGATAAAATCATTTTCGTCCTTGTATTGTTTTTTTCTTGCTTCTAAATGTACTTTCTTTTTTGTTGGCAGGAAGTTTTCAACTGGAGACAGTGACCTTCCTTAAAAACAATC
>JBBYHL010470474.1:0-13657 GCA_038381835.1 Adansonia madagascariensis | reverse complement strand
ATAGCAGAAATTTCTACATTCCTTCACTATTTTGTAACAAGATACAGGTAACCTAATAAATCACTTTTTAATCTAAAAAAAAGGGGTAAGAAATTTAATTTTTTTTTTTTTTACTTCTTTTGAGTGCAGATGGGAAGAAATTGGGGGAGAAAAGTTGATGAAATTTCCAAGAGTTGAAGCACCAAATGGACTGCACATTAGAGTTTCATTTTACTGACTAACAGATGTATGTACATAAGAGATATAGTAATTAAAAGACAAAAAAGAAAAAAGGATGTAAAATTAATATGTTCTAACAGAGAGTAGAAAATCATTAACACTGATGAATTTTCCCATTCTCAGGGTAATATAGACTGTGAATTCTAAAATTGTGCCATCATTTTTTTTTTGGTAGGATTATTAGCATATTGTTATCAAACTGAGAGAATTGGAAGTAGAAATATCTTCTATGAATTTCAAAGCTATTGTAATTTCTTTTTTTTTTTTTTTCTTCATTTCTGATGGTGAAGTTGGAAGAGGAGAATTCAAATTAAAGAATTCCATTTCCAATTGAAGTCTGACTAAGTTTGTGGCCTGAATTTCCATTTTTTTTTTATCTTTTTTTTCCCTGGACATGTAAGCATCAGCTGACTTTATTTTCTTTGGATGATTAAAAACTTGGTCCATTTGTCAATTTGTGCATGTCATCCTTGCGTAGGGGTAACGCTAATATTTTTTATATCGTTTATATCGTTTTAATTTTATTAAATGTCATTAAAGGGACAATATCAACTGATATTTTTTGACAATATAATCATGTAAATAATCAATTTTTTTTTTTTGGTACAAGTTCTAAGAGTCGGGGTTTTATGATTCTAGTCTCTTTTGTACACAATTGAGATTGATATTGAGATGAATGAAATAATTGGATGATTTATTTTTCAATTATGTAACCAAATGAGCAAAGAAATCTGCCATTTTTTTTTCTTTCTTTCATTCTTTCTTGGGTTAGAGCTTGTTAGCGTGATGGACTGTTTTGGTGGACTGGCAAAATTGATGGGCTGCTTAATTTGGTAGCAGGCTTAACTCATATAGATTTCATTTCAATAAAAATAGAATTTAGAATAATTTTACAGAACAATTAACAAGTCTATATCTGTTCATAAAACAAGTACATATTTAGTCAATAATTTTCTTTGGTAAAAAATATTTTGAGTTATTTAATTAAAAAATAGTGAAATAACAAGTAAGAAAAATATAAAAAAATAGGAAATATAAAATTATTTTTATATTTCTCGTTTTTAATTTTCCCTTTCTTTATTTTTTTTCTTGCTTCTTAGATAATTTCTTTCGAAACTCGGAATTTAAAATATCAAATATATAAGGTTTTGTCAATAATTTAGTATTTTATAGATTATATACTGTTTCTGTAAAATAATTTAAAAAATAAAGTAAAAGAATATATATATATATAGGATTTTTTTTTTAATTTTTGGTAAAAAATGATTTTGAACCTTTTATGTATATAAAAAAGTTATAAATATTTTTTACCATTTATTTTTTTCTGTAACATGTTTTTTCAAAAGTTTTTCTAAATAAATAATTATAGTAATTAAGAAAAAACAATTATGAAACATAAATTATTTATATATGGCTTTATATTTTTAAAAGTGAACAAAAGCAGGATGAAAGAAAAAAAATGTTAAATTTTTTATCATCTTAATTTGTTTACTTATAATTCCCCACGTCAAAGAGGAAGCAAATCAATGGCAGATCATTAATGAAGTAAGAATCCCATTTGTCAAGAACCAGGCCAGTTTACATAAATATCTCTCAAGCATTGGCCTCAGAGCAACATTTGAAACTTTTCGTTGGCAGGTAGAGCCACTTTGGAGCAATCAGTTACTAATGCAATTGCAACTTACACAATGCAATCAATATCTTCTAAGCTTCCCAGGTGCAGTAGCTACGGGTATTGATGCACTGAATAAAGCTTTTTGTTGAGTTCCTCCGATGGGAATCAGAAGGTTCCTTGTGTTGAAATGAGATAGAGTTTGTCAACCAAGAAGCAAAGGCGGATTGAATATCAGGAAAACAGCAGACATGAACAAAGCATTACTAGAGTGCTAGCCAAGCTTGGATGGAAATTTGAGGAAGGAGATTCTGGTCTTCGGGCACGAAGGAGTTTAGCATTAGAAATACTTGTAAGGAGCTTGGTTCATAAATGCTGAAAAGAAACCTGGAGCTTCTCATAAATGGCGCAGCATTGTCTTGAGTAAGGATGTGGTTAAGAAAGGTTGCTCCAAGTTGAGTTTCATTAGTGATGGAACTTCTTTTTTGGCATGATAGATGACTGGGAAAGGATGCTTGTAACTTACAAATCTAGTGTTTGAGGAAACAAGAGTAGTGAGTAATTTTGTGGATAGCAGTGGAGCTTGGGACTTCTGTAGGTTGAATTTCTTGCCTAATGATGTTATCGAACAGCTTTCGCTGGTGCATTTAGTCACCGGACAAGACGATCAAGTGATTGCATCTGCTAATGGACTTTTCTCCGGTAAAGTCTGCTTTTGGTTTAATTGTTTATATGGCATCATCTGATTTATTCAATTGGAATAGAGTTTGGAAATTGGATGTCTCCTCAATTCAAGCACTTCTTTTCACTAGTGGTTCGTGGTAGATTGTTAACGAAGGAAGCTAGTTATAAAAGGAAAATTACTTAGTCTACTCGGTGTCCCATGAGTGATGGTGAGATTGAGAATATGTTTCATTTACTTAGAGACTGCCTTTACTCTAAGAACATATAGTTTCGATGGTTAATTTAATGGAGTTCATTTAGATCATTTCTTTTTTCTTTTGTCTGTAAGGATTGATTCTGCTTTAGCATTAGTACGAAGAACTTGTTTTGGTTTTGTTTACTGGCATATTCGGAAGCCAAGGAATAAATGGTTTTTCTTGGGGTGGATTTTGTGTGGCCTCAAAGTGTTATTCACTTGATATGCGTACTGGTCCCGAGATTCCATGCAACGCCGGGTGCTTAACAAACACTCGGGTGAGTTTCATTGCCAGATAAAGTATTTTTAAGTGAAGTAGAGATTTAAATTGCATTTTCGAATGTGCTTTCAATTCTATATTTTTTTTATTATAGTCACAGACGTAATGAATATTATTATAATAAAAGTAAATTAATGCTGATGTCTGCACAATCAAATCCGTGCGGATGAATTTGCACTTGGTGGCATGCGCACATAAAGTTGTGGAGTTTGATTGCTTGTTTTTAGCGGGAAACTTGGTAGAAAGATAATATTCTAAAAGCCGAATTGCATACAATACATACTGAATACTATTTGGATTTGGAGCATGGCCAGGATTATATATGGAAAGGCTTTCATCGAGCCTGACTGTCTTTTTGACTGTCTGGAAGATTTTATAACCTTTACCTGCGATGGAGCCGCTGTATCTGGTGATTTTAGATGACTGTCAACAAGCTTTGAGTAGGCAATGTCATTGTTCCGTGTAACTTGTACGAATGATTTATGATTTGCACGCGAACCCAAATGTAAAAGAAATATGCAATCTGACAAGACCTTTAAAATCGTACTGCCTACTGCATAATAGTATTGCAAGATATTTCGGTCTTGTAGAAGTCATTGTGAAAATTTTTTCCATATACAAATTGTTTGAACATTCCAATTGATGAATATAATTTTTTCCGGTTGAAATTATGTAAATGATCACTTTACTTGTTTTGCAGCCAGCAAATTTTGCTTTGAATGTTCCTGTTTTGGAACTGTGGATATGGAGTTTCGGTCAATAATTTTCGAACTTGTTTAAGTGGAAAAGTGCCCAAATTTTGAGGGTGTTTAAAAGGAACTAACTCCCTTTGACTAAAACGCACTGCTTTACTGTCTAACCAAGATTTCATTGAATTGGCATTTTCATTTTCATGGATTTCACATGGGAGTTCTCTCTGGCTATTGGAATGGAATTTACATTCTAATCCGCGGCCATCCCAATGAACACAATTTCTTTCGTGTTAAGTAATCTATAATAAATGAAATATCATGGAATTGAAAAGTGCAAGTCAAACTTACATTATACGCCGTCACTTTGAGTTTACTTTGATTCAAATGACAAAATTGCGCGTAAGCTGAATGAAGTTCTGGATAATAATTTTTGAGTAAAATATATTTATAGTTGATTAATTTTTAGTAAAATTTTATTTTCATTCACAAATTTAACAGGTGAAATTTATCATCTGTAAATTTTTTAAAAAATTTCCTCATTCGTCATTTCATTAGTTAAAGGTCAAAAATTGAATAATCGTAATTATAAGTACGAATAAAAATAAAGTATAAATTATAAAATCCTCGCATAGATAAATTAAATTATATTTTTAAAATATATATGAAATAAAAAATTATTATTTAATAGAATTGAAAACTAAAAAATATTTTTTTTAATTCACAAATTATTTATAAGTTATGAAGAACGATAAAATATAATTCATAAATTAGTTAAATTATTGTTTGGTGGGTATTTCTTCCTTTTTTTTTTGTCTAAGTATTTAACTAATTTGTAAAAAAATATTTTATCCTTATTCTTAACTTATAAATAATGTATTGATTAAATAATATTTTTTTAGTTTCAATTCTACTAAATAATGATTAATTTTTTTATTTTATATATTTTAAAAATATAATTTAATTTTCTATGTGGGGTTTTTAGTTTTTGGGCAAGTTTTTTCATACTCGTATGTACATGTTGATAAATCATGCTATGCGCATATATATGAAACCACATATACTAATCGATGATGTTTATATAGATATTATCGTTAAATTTTTTACCTTTGACTAATTGTGACTAACCAATGATGGATGATAAAACTTTTTCAAAAATTGTGGTTAATAAATATCACTTTTTAAAATTGTAAATAAAAATAAAATTTTAATAAAAAGTTACTAGTCTTAATATTTTTCTGGGAATCATGTGAGATCATTTGCGGCAATGCTTTTAACGTTTTTATGTTACATCAAGTCTCAAGATTCATAATAACTAAGTTTTAGTTATGCAATGTTATTTTCTTTAAAATATTTTTAAATTTTTTATTAACACTTAAATTATAATTCGGGATTTCGAACTGGGTCAAGCTTTATTCGAATTTGGATAAAAAATCTAAAATTTTTTAAAACCGCAAACTAATCCAATTTGATCCACAAACACCTCAACTTAAAAATATAGAATTATATTTTAATTTTTGAATTAATTTTTAATTATATAATCAAAAAAATATTAATTATAGAATTTTAAATAAGTTAGTAATTTTAATTTTTTTAATTATATAGTTATATAAAATTACAATTATTAAAAAAAAAAAAAAAAAAGCGGCTTCCCTTAAAAAGGAAATTAGATAGAATGTGTGGAAGTTGCCTTGGAAGAAGGTGGCATTTTTTAAAAATAAACAAAAGGGAAATAATTCAAAAACATAGGTTGTTTGAGAAATAAATAAATAAAAATTCTGTATTCAAATAAATTTTTTTTTTGTTTTACTTTATTTTTTTATCTTTCTCTTATTTTAATCTAAAAAATTACATATTTAAAAAATTACAAACATTGTGTACCAATACATATTTAAAATACCTAATAATTCTTTTGAAAAACTATTTCATACATTAGGAGTAAATTTTTTAAATTTTATTGCAACACTTAAAATATTGAAGTATATTTTTTAAAATATAGTAAAAAATAAAAATTAATATGATAAAAAAAGCATAAAACAATCTTTTAATCTCATTTTTATAATTAAAAAAATAATTTTTTAAAATTACAACTATATGAGAAATTGTGATTACTTAAAATATTGACATATATTTTTTAAAAATATATGTAAAAATAAAAAATAAAAAAAAGCATAAAACAATCTTTTAATCTCATTTTTAGAATTAAAAAATATTTTTTAAAATTGTAATCATAATCAAGTTTTTACTTTCATATATAAGAAATCATTAGATTACTAACAATCAAATAAATTAATCAACTAAAATATAATTAAACAAGTCTAACATAAAGTTAGACAAATCTCATATATGATGGGACTTGAACGGGGACCTCAAAGTTTCAAAGCCTCCTCTTTGTCACTAAGCCAATGTTTCATTGGCTATTATTTTTTTACATTTAATTTATTTATATTATATATAATACTCTTGACAGAATTGGCGTTATGACAAAGTATTCAATACTATATCGGTGGCTTTAATATTTTTGTTTTAATATTGATACATATGATACTAATGTATTTTAGTATACCTTTTAAGTTGATTAGAATTTTCTAATATTTTTTAATATATACATTTATAAGCTATTGTCAAGTTCTTTCACAAAATATAGAGTATATACACATGCAAATATACTTCCATTACATATATATTTATGTTTATATGCAAATGTAAATTTTAAATTCTAAATATTTAATATCCAAAGTTCTTAAATATTAAATAAATAAACAAAAAATATTTAAAAAATATATATAATAAATTATTATTTATTAGTTCAATAACCTAATTTAATGAACATGTTTTATTTTTAATTGTATTTATAAAAAAATATTTGGGAAAAAATTAGAAGTTGATTTAAAACTAAAAAAATTTTGAATTATGTACTAACCGGTATTGACTAATATAGATTGATTCAATCGATATAAAAATCGAAATTGTATGTGACAAATAATATTTCATTTTAACTTAAAATCATTACATACCGACCAGTACAATTGATATTAGTACGATATGACAATCATAATCACAAGTGATATCAATTCAAATTAAGGATTGAAAAAAATCTATAAAATAAAAACTATAAACTAATAGATTTATATCAATAATTCATCTTTCTTTTTCAAATTGAAATGTATCATAATCTAATTATAAAATATATAATTGTATTTGGGGACGATGGCAGGCAGAAATTTATTGCAAAAATTAACAAAATAAGTGTGTGAATCTGATGAGATGGTAGGAAAAAATTAAATAAATTCTTTTATTCATTGATTGAGTAAACAATAGTAGCATGTAATTCTTTACCCATCATATTATTTTTTTAATCAATTAATTCACATGTTGAACGTCGAATCCAATATTCCAAGCATGTCGCGTCATTCATTTTTACATTAGATTTTATTTTAAAAAAATAGATTTCTATTTCTTATTTTTAAATATAAGAGGAATTTTTAGCATGTCTAATGTGTGTTTCAATGAGTGAAAAATGTGGACTTTTTTACAGATATATGCTAAAATATTTATTATTTCCTGTAATAGGTCGTTTTAAAATTGATTCTCAAAATATGTTTTATTTTTATTTGCATTGAGAACTCATCGCCCAACATCCTAGTGTTGCCCCCCTTCTTTATTCGGGGGGGGCATGACAGGTCACGGCCCTGCCAATTTTATTTGCCAGGGTCCATGACCCTACAAAAAAAAAAGTAAGGGTCACAGACTTTGGAGTTCGAGGATGTTGAACTCGGAGTACTCGTGGCAATAAAATTGAAAATCTTGAATGACGAATGTTGTCATCACGTAATAGGAGAGCTTCATATTGTTGTTCAACATCATGCAAAAGGGCTCCCCGTGAATAGAGTTTTGTGTGTAGTGATTTGTTTAATATATATTTTTATCATTACCGCCATTTATACAATATGTATTTTTATCATTCAAAAATTTTTGGTATAATTTCTATTTTTAATCATTTATAATCATTTATATAACATGTTATATTAAAAATATGTTTACGTTAAAATTGATCTTGTTTTAAAAAAGATGCATAATATATTTCTTGGAACCCGAAAGATCTGACAAATGCATGAAATATCAAATTCCTTCTGACACGACAAAAAATATTTGACTAATGCCTAGTATAAATTTTTGAAACTCGAAAGATGTGATAGATGCATGGGGCATTAGATTCCTTTCGACACAACAAAAAAAAGTTGACTAATGCCTAATAAATTTCTTGAAACCAGAAAGATGCGACAAATGCATAGGGTATTAAATTTCTGCTGACACGATAGAAAATATTTAACTAATGCCTAGTAAATTTTTTAGAATTTAAAAGATGTGACAGATGCATTGGGTATTAGATTTCTTCTGAACGACAGAAAAAAGTTGACTAATGCCTATTAAAATTCTTGGAACTCGAACGATGTGACAAATGCATTGGATATCAGATTCCTTCTAACACAATAGAAAAAAGTTAACTAATGCCTAATAAATTTCTTAAAACTTGAAAGATGTGACAGATGCATGGGATATCAGATTCCTTTTGACATGATAAAAAATATTTGACTAATATCTATTAAAATTCTTGGAACCCTAAAGATGTGATAGATGCATTGTGTATCAGATTTCTTTTGACATGACAAAATAAAAGTTGACTAATGCCTAGGAAAATTCTTGAAACTTGAAAGATATGACAGATGTATGGGGTATCAAATTCCTTTTAACATGACAGAAAAAAGTTGACTAATGCTTAATAAATTTCTTGTAACTCGAAAGATGTGACAGATGTATTGAGTATTAAATTCCTTCTAAAACGATAGAAAAAAATTGACTATTGCCTAATAAATTTCTTGAACCCAAAAGATGTGACAAATGCATGGGTATAAGATTCTTTCTGACATGATAGGAAAAAGTTGATTAATGATACGACAAAGTGTAAAAAAAGTAAAACTAATGCATAGATTTTTTTACTCCATTATAAATAACCTAATTTCATATTCTCATTTTCATTCACTTTCATTATCATTTTCTTTCCAATTTGTGCGAGATTTGTTTGTAGAGTTTATTGATAATGCTTCATTATTCTAACCTTTGCTGTTTTCTGCTAAACATGAATAGTGTTAGTGTCTTGTTTGAGACCTATTTGAATCTTCAAAGCCACTTTTAGGTATTTATTTATCGCACTTAAATAAGATAAGTAATAGATTTGTCGCACTTGTCTAATTTGATGGATAAATTTTCAATAAACAAGGTGTTACCTTCTAAGGTGATCGTTCAAAAAGCATTACTGTTGCGAAAGACATCACAATAGAGGAATTGAAGGCCAAACTTAATAAAAAAAAGTTGAGAATGGAAGAAGAGTATCAGAGATCAAGTATAGGCTTCCTATTTCTATAAAGGAAGGATGTGTCCGATATAGGAGTTTCCTAGTTGAAGATGATGATGATATGAGATGCATGTTTGATGCCCATCAACAATTTCCCAATGGCGACATAATTGAGTTGTATGCTGAGCTAGAGGATGTTAATGATGATGGAAGGCCTTCAAATATCTATACCACATGTATTGTACTTAAACAAATGTCATGGTCATTTGATAATCCCATATGTCAACCTCTTTTTGATGCACAGCTTCTAATGAATAGTTATGTTGAATCTTTTCATTATTAATTTGTGCCACCAACAGTTTCTACCACCGAAGATAATGCGCCACACACCTTTATAATAATAGAGTCTCCAATTAGAGGTGTTGAAATGGAAAATGGATGACCAAGTTCAATGTTGATCTCAATCCTAAGCAATCATCTGGATCCCACTGTGAATATATTGGAGACTTTAATGAGCTAGAAGAGTATGCTAAATTTGATGACAGTGATGACAATAATGATTCTAACCCATATCTCGCAGCTAATATCAACGTTCATCATTTGTCATCTATTAGTAAAGGTAGTGGTCCTTTTTGTTAGTTTGAGCTTGCATCCCATATGTGCACCCTCGATTTGGACGCAATGAACATGGCAGAATTTTCAGAATATGCTCATACATTAGGTATGCCATCAACTTGGAATCTATCTACCGATTATCTCTGTGTTGGGATACAGTTTGCTACGAAAGAGATGGTGCTTTTAGCTATCAAGCACTACAATATCAAAAACTTTATAGATTACACAGTTGTTGAATCTATGCCAACCAAGTATCATGGTAAGCGTACAATGTATGGCCCGAGGTGCAACTAGAGCATAAGGGCAATATTGTTAAAAAAAAAAGCAAGTTTAGGAGATTAGAAAATACAATGGCCTTCATACTTGGACATCTGGACAAATTTCACAAGATCACGTGAAATTAAATTCTAACATGATTTGCTCATGCATTTTATCTTTGGCCCAAGCAAATTCGGCCATTTTCGTTTCAGTTTTGGTTGTAGAGATACGAAATAGGTATGAATACATGACCTCATATAAGAAAGCATGGATAACAAAATAGAAGGCAATTGTTCGACTGTTTGGTGATTGGGATAAATCCTACAATGATCTACCAAAATAGTTAGGTGCAATGCAACATTTTGTTCTTGGCACAATAGTGAAATTACACACCATACTTGCATACAATGTCAACGAATGGTGCAATGTAAGCATATTTTCCATCAATTTTTTGGACTTTCAAGTCTTGCATTGAAGGCTTTCCCTTTCGTAAGCCTATTGAGCAAATACCAATGAGCATTGTTGTTAGCTATTACATAAGATGACAAGCGAAACATTATACCAATTGCCTTTGCAATTATGGAGGGTGAGACAAAGTAGGCATGGTCATGTTTTCTCTACAATTTACTTAGATATGTTGTTACACAACCTAGCATCTGCTTGATTTCTGATCAACATGAATCTATCAAATCTGTCATCAGAGACTCGGGTAGTGCATAGAAAACTCCACATACATAATCTATATATTGCATTCAACATATTGCAGCTAATTTCATGAAAAGATTTAATAATAAGGACTGGCATTGACAAGTTGGTAACATGTGTATATATTCGCAATTATAGTTATTTAATCTCTTACAACCCTCTCAGTTTTCATTTTTATTAACAAGTTGTTCATAAATTCGTAATTTAACATATGATTTTAACAGCGTACGATTTGAGGTAGCCTCATTTTTAGTGGTACTATAAAAATCTTCGTACAAAAAATGTAGAAGTGGCCGATTGGATTGATAGGATCCCAAGGGAGAAGTGGGCTCAATCATATGTTGAAGGAAGACGCTATGGACATATGACAACGAACCTAGCTGAATATATAAATTCAATGTTAAAGGGAACTCATCATCTTCCCATAACTATTTTAGTCTAAACAACATATTTTAAGTTGGCTGAACTATTTGTAAAAATGGGGAACATGCAGTTATCAATGATGGAGGCAAGTCACACATATTGCAAAACCATCACTGATGCCATGCAAGAAACTCCAAGGAAAACTAACTCCCACATTATTCACGGGTTTACATAAACAAATCAATCTTTATTGGTTGAAGAGTTAGAATACTCATAGGAAGGAGTTGTGGCTTCGAACTACAAAGTTAATCTTAATGAGAGGTTATGTGATTGTGGAAAGTTTCAAGCACAAAGGTACCCCTGTTCACATGTTGTTGCTGCTTGTGCTCATGTCCATATAGATTGCATGTTACATGTGGGCAATGTTTATAGATTGGAGACTATATCCAATGTCTATCAACATTAGTTTTTACCCATCGGGCATAAAGATTATGGCTGGAATGTCTTAATCCAGAAATGCGAAGAGATCCAAAACGTCAGCCAAAATCAACTCGAAATGGACCTTAGGGAGAAACGCCCACCAAAACATTGCGGATTATGTAGAAATGAAGGCCATAATTGTAACAAATGTCCTTACAAATCTGACATATCGATGGAGAGTCTGCATCAATGATAATGCTAGTAAATAATTTTGTTAATGTAAAATTTATTAATTATATGTAAATTGAAGTTCTATCAATTTTTATATTCAATTTACAAATATTGGTGTATTCAAATATCCGTACTAAATTCAATATACTCACACAACATATCATAAAACCACAATAAACTAAACTATTAGCATAAGTCATTAGGATCATATCCAAAGTTAAAATTCTATAATATTTATTTAAATATAAACTTAAAATCACATTACATTTAACTATAATTAACAAAAATCACCAACATAATATAATAAAGCAAAACGAAAATATATGGCGAGTTCCCAAGGGCGAGTTTCCACTTGGCCTACATCTCGCCCACCAAAAAGGCAAGTTTTGAACAATAAATTTATTTTAGTACATTTTAAGAATTAATTTGAAATTGAGTTAAAACGAGAAATAAAAAAATTTAAAATTATTTGTATAAAATTAACGAAAAATGTCAGTACGTGAAGCACCCGTCATTTCTTTTTCACATTTAAATAGTATTTTTTTAAAAAAAAATTAAAGACATTATTGCTTTTTCATATTTTGAACTTTTAATGTACGATAGTTTTTGACTTTAATAATTAAAATATTTGTCACTATTAATTTTGAATTGTCATTATTAATCTTGCCTTTAGTTGCTTAATTTGAATGCAAACCTATAAAAATTTAAAACTTTCAAAGGTTTAATATATATATATATATATTATTTTATCATTTTTATTCTCTTGTTATTTTAATATTACATATTATATTCCTACAAATGAAACGCTGAGTTCTCAACCTAATTAATTTTCTTCTTTATTTTTTTTCACTTTTGAATTTTTGAAGATAAAATATAGATAATTTTATAACATAAATTATGAGTCATATATATTTTAATTGAATTTGCTAACTAATTATCATTTAAAGATGTATTAAAAAGTTTTTTTTTTTAAAAAAAGGAAGAGTCAGCCAATTCTGACCTCCACGATGCCAGCATTTGTGAGATTTTGTACATAGCTGGCTTTCTTCTACCTTTGTTTAATAAATCCATTTATTTTTTCTCAAGTTGAATTGTAGGCACATGGATTTATATTTTATATTCTTTAAATCTGTCTTTTAATTTATTTAAAAAAAATAAAAACCATTTCTAAATTTCACGTGGACATAACTTGCCAATTACTATACTCTTACACCACTACTTGTTATACATGGCAATGGAAAAGTCAAATTTCTTTTTCTTTTTTTTTTTTTTTGGAACATTAAAATGAATATATCATAAAGATGGCTGTTTCCATCTATAGCAGTATATCTCTGATCTCTATGGTAGGTTGAATAGCATATATTTCTTGTCTTTAATTCTCTTTTTTATTTAACCCGATTAAGTATATATTTTTTATCATAATATTATTATATTCTTATATATTATACTTATATTTAAAATATTAAATATATTTTAATATATTATATAAATATATATTTTTATATATTTATGATATATTTTTTTATAATATTATATTTTAATTATTTTTATATCAAATTTATATTCCGCAATTATACCGAAAATTTCGAATATCTTGATGGAAATGTGTTCTTCTCTTGAAATATTTCATCTACACGTGCCTCCAAAAATTCAGGCAGTTTTTGCCTTTTGGCCCTTCGGAAAAAGTCATCATTCCCTGCCAAACTCTTACGCGTCTCACTCACCTCTATCTTCCTTCAGTCGTGCCGCTTCGCTCGTTTCTCGCGTGCCTCCACTCTCTTCTCCCATACATATTCCCATTCAAACTCTCCCTTTCAACTCTCTCTCTCTCTCTCTCTCTCTCTCTACAAAAAGAGCAAAAAAAAAAAAAAAAAAAATCTCTTTTCTTTTTGTTTTTTTTTTCCTCTTTTTTCAGTGATAATGGCTGAGCCTGCAACAGCAAACCAAGCAGCAGCACCAGCAATCTCTCAGCTGAAGGATGAGCTTGACA
>JBBYHL010470463.1:0-13657 GCA_038381835.1 Adansonia madagascariensis | reverse complement strand
AGGTAGATGTGGTATCCAAAAGAAGTGAACCATCACATCCCTGCAATATTACATTGAAAATACTTCAAGATAAAGCATGAAACATAGAAAATAGTAATATAAATTAACTGTAAAATGTATTGAATTGAAAGTACTTACATTAACGAAGCAGTCATGAAAGTGCAGACGAAGTAAGGAAGCTCCCATGCGTCGCTCCTTGTGGATAGCAGCCTGAACTATTTTCTTGATGGCTGGCAAAGCTTGGGGACAAACATTGTCATAGAATTTGGGAGATAAGGGGAAGGCCGTGGTTGCAAGAGCTAGCCAAACAAAAGCATGAAGAAGGAAGTTGGTGCGTGAAGCCATGAGGAGCAAGTAGCAGGCTTAAATTTGCTTTGATTTCGGTTTTCGAGGTTTCTTTCGTGACTAAATATGTTGGAAGGTGTCGATATTTATACAGCTATAGAGCCAGCCAGCGATTACTTTGAACTTGGAATTAGTACACGGATTTGTCAGTTTTGGACTTTTGCAAATAATTAGACTGGTTCTTATAGGAGCTTTTGTTTACTAGCTCAATGGGATTGGCCTTATTAAGGCAACTTGCAAGCAACGTGGAATATTCACGTAATCTTTCTAAGTTTAAGATACATGAGGCTGCTAAAATTATGATGTCACACTAATTTGTAATTATACCGTTTGCTTTAAAGACATGCAAAAGGATTATGTAGTTAGTGCAAGAGGTGGTCATGGATCTCCTATGGAAAATTTTTTTCCTTCTAATGTTTGAATCGATTTTTCATTGTTTAAAATAGTATTATAAAATTATTTTTATATTAATATTTATAATTAAATTTAAATAATTTTAATTATTTAAATAATAATTTAACCAGGTCGAGCAAGCCATGATTACAAAAAATCTTACAAAGTCTCTACACAATATGAATTGAGGTTGATTACTTGACCCATGAGTACGTCTATTTAATTACGGTAAAAGGGCTGATTTTTTATAGTTCAAAATTAGAGATTTAATTAGGTTGAATACAAGAATAAAGTTAGATTTAATAATTTATATATACGTCATATATGTTATATTTTTGTGTTTTTATGTGAATCATGTAAATATAAACACAAAATAAATTATTACACTTATCAAAATTTTAAACTCACGTATGATACTTATATTAAACATGTTATGTCATATTTATTATAATATTTTATATTTATTAAATATATCATGTTTTCATTTTATATTTAAAATTATGAGATCTACATAAAATTTTAATAAAAAGGGAGGTTAAATGCCGATGACATAAATATTTTATGACAGAAATTAATATTTCAATACTTTTTTTATTTAATTTTAATTAAAAATTAAAATTTACTTATCGATAAAATAAATGAAATCTCGCACGTGCTAAATACTTCAGCATTTGGTTCGGAGGTTTCAGCGGCTTGGCTGCCGCCGGCTTGTGGAGTTCTGTTCGGCAATACTTGTTTTTGTTTTAGTTGATGTATATATATATTTTAAAAAGTATATATATAAATTTCAATTAAACAATAATAATAATAATAATAAATCAAAGGTAATTATTTTACATTTTGGATTTTAAAAAAATTCGTTTGTGTTACCGAACTAAAATCAATAAAAATTAAATTCAAATCGAACAAAATATTGTGGTAATTTTTTATTTTCTCAAATTTTTAATACTTTTGGTTTTTTTTTTCTATTCCATGAGGGGAAACTTTGTAAGGGATGATTACAAAATGGAGATTTATTAGGAATCTTTATTAATTGATATTATGAAAAAAAAAATTATTGCAAAGTAAATATTAAGTTAGAAAGCAAAACAAAAGGAAACAATTTTTAGAGGTGCCAAAAAGACCACAATTCAATCAAAAAATAAAAATAAAAATGAACCCTACAATTTGATATAATATAAAAGTCAAAATATGAAATCTAAAACGATAGAAGCTCAAAATAATAAAAAAAATCCTAAAATTGATAATATATTACATGTTTAATATTAAAGTTCATCAAATCAATTATTTTAAATATAGCTATGATATATCATATTCTACTTATAAAAATGATTTATTTATATAATTAATTTTAAATACTTTTTGATGCTGGCAAATATTGATATTAAATACAAATATATTTAAAAAAAAATTAATATTGTAAAAACTTACTTAAAAACAATAATAATGTATACTATTATTAAAGTATTTGACTGAATTTAGTGTGACGAATCAAGTAATACCAACTCAATTAAATAAAATAATATATTTTTTAAAACTTATCATTTAAAAATTAAAATAACTATTTTATACTTTTTAAAACTTATTACTTGAAAAAAGAACATTATACCATAAATAAATTATTCACTTAACTTAAATCTTTAAATTAAAAAAAAAAAAAAAAAAACCTCACCCATACCGTGATGCAATAATTTCTAATTTGTTTTTAAATTTAAACATTTAAGTTAAATAAAAATAATTTCATATAATATCAAATAAAAATATATAAAATTTACTTTAACTTAAACCCCAATCCAAAATGATTGAAACTAATCAAATGAAACTAAATCCAAAATATCCTATTCAAATCCTTCTCAAATCATCCAATTGTCACCATCAATGAAAAGAGACTCCACACCACACCGGCAACGAACAAAAAGAAACAGGGCAAACATATAACGAAGACAGTAAAAAAATTAAATTAAATTAAATTAAATTAATCTCACATGGAGATATGGAGGGAGAGGCCATTTAAAACAGATAAAAAATAATCAAATTCTATTAACATTTAAAATTAAATAAATTAAAAGTACTTATTCATAGTTTATATAATATAAAGGTAATTGTAACTGTAAAGGATATGTATTGTTTTATAAAATATTTATATTTATATTTATATTTATATTGTATAACATTCATGATGTAAAAAATATATGAGTTTTTATGTTGTCAGATTCTTTTAAAAATAGTAACGTAATCGTGAAATAAGATAATTCTTTAAAATATAATCTTAAAATAAATATTTATTTTTAAGATTATATGACATAACTATTAATAGTAAATATCATACTGTGCATTAACTTATATTAATATTCATGATATAGAACAATGTATTTCTTTTCAAGTTGTCAATTTCTTTTATTGATGGTATACTGTAACTTTGAAATAAAATCATTATCTCGAATATAATTTTCTATGATAAAATGTATTTTATTTTGAAAATTAAATTAAATTGTTATTAACAAAATTGAAGTTTTTCGGTTTTATATTTAATAACTAATTTCATTTATTCAGTTATTTGCGAATATATATTGTATTTTAAATTACAAGCAAAATATTTTTCTATTAAAACTTGAATTCTATATAAAATATTATCTTAAATTAAAAAAACTATTAAATCTATCAAAATTTAAATTTAATAAACGTTATATATTCACTTAATCTTTAAATATACATACGAGTGGCATTAATTATGCTATGTTTGAGTTTGGATTTTGAATTAAGTGAACGTTGACGTATTATTATGATTGAAATTTATAGGAGTCATCAAGCGTTACAAAACAATAGAATTTTAGGAACGATAAAAGGATGATAAGAGAAATCGTATCTCTATCTTAAATTAATAATATTAGATATAAATATTATCTTAGATTTAATAGAATTGAAAATAAATGTTGTCACCAATTTTTCAAAGACACAATTTTAAATGATGAATATTAGATATAATTTTTGTCCTTAAAATTTTTAAAAATAATTCTTATCTTCAAAACTTTTAGAAGTAATTTTTTATCTTTTATAAATAATTATTAATCGTTTTTTATTCTTTAAATTTTATATTGAAGCCTAAATCCGATAATTTGAGCGGTAGATTTATGCTTTCTTACTAGTAGTAAAGAGTGGTGATAACTGGCCAACCATAATGAAATTTGTACTAGCCAACTCAACCGAATTTTATTTTTAATCTATGCCTTCGGTATTGTAAAGCAACGAGATTTACCAAAATGAATATATTACATGAGGATCGAGATTTACTAAAAAGAGAGCCTCTGGCTCTTCATACTTGAATATATTACATGAGGATCGAGATACATAATTTTATTGCTTAATTACTTAGTAGGTGGACGAAACAGCACGAAACTAAGGAAACATAGGACTAGCCTAGAAGCTGGTTAAATGGTGATACAGTTGCAATGGGCACAAGCAAATAACAGCACATCGAAGAGACTGACACTTACATGGCACTACCAGCCATGGGCGACGACTGTATCCAAACAATATTTCCTTGAGAAAATACATGGCAAACAGTGTTTCCTTGCTTAATACCAAGCATGCGAAAAGCGGCATGGTCGGAGCTCCAACCTGAAGTATCCATGTGGCAAACAACAAGAGCATCGACTTTATCTCCAGTAATATCACCAACTAGTTGGAGCTTGAAAGCTTTGGTCTCGGTGGCATCAAAGTGGCAGAAATAAATTGCATAAAGATATGGCATTGGATGACATGCCACTTTCTTTTGAGATTCAATCTCTCGTGGAGATTCCAAAACTGTGTAATTCTGGAAGATTGGGGTTGTTATTGTGGGGTGCTTTGTGCTTAAGAACTTGAAATCAACCTGGGGTCCAAACACATTCGTTAAAAAACCAAGTAAAGATTCTAAACAGGTGGCACAGATTTTGGTCTCCCCTTGAGCTGCTTCAAGTTCACATTTCTTGAGTGTATCTTGAACAGCCTTTCCTCTTGGTGAGTCTTGAGAAACTGAGAAGAATTGCAAAATGTTGGAGACTTTTGAAGATGAAAAGGGGATGGTGTCGGCTACTTCTTTAGGTAAGAAAGGAGGGTAGAGTGAGTGGTTTCTGATGGGGAAAAAGATGGGCAAGTTCATACCTACGGTGAAGGAACGTACTTCATCTATGGTGAACAAGCCTATCATGGCGCTTTCAAAATGATTATGGTGGTGATGTTCCATGTGGTGATTCTTAATCATTTTGGAAGATTGCTGAGGAGATTTCGTTACAGAATCATAAGTTTTGTGAAAGTAAATGCGAGAATATTTGTCTTCCAAATTCTCCACTCCGTCGCTTCTGCCAAACTGGTTTTCAGCATCAGAAGTTTTTTGGAAGTAAATGCGAGAATATTTGTCTTCCAAATTCTTCACTCCATCGCCTCCGCCAAGGTGGTTTTCAGCTTCAGAAGTTTTATGAAAGTAAATCCTTGAATATTTGTCTTCCAAATTCTTCACTCCGTCGTCTCCAACAAAGTCGTTTTCAGCTTTGGAAGTTTTGTGAAAGTAAATGCGAGAATATTTGTCTTCCAAATTCTTCACTCTATCGCCTCCACCAAAGTGGTTTTCCGCTTCAGAAGTTTTATGAAAGTAAATCCTTGAATATTTGTCTTCCAAATTCTTCACTCCGTCCTGTCCAACAAAGTCATTTGTTTTGTGAAAGTAAGCCGTAGAATACTTGTCTTCCAAATTCTTCACCTCGTTGGCTCCATGAAAGTAGTTTTCAGAATCAGAAGTCTTATGAGAGTAAGCCGTAGCATACTTTTCTTCCAAATCCCTCACCGCACTGCCTCCGCCACACTATAAAAAGGAAAAAAAAAAAGTTCATGAGCCCATCGTAGTTAGTTAAAGTAATAATTGAACAAAAAAACACTTTGATTTATGTATATCGTAATATGCCATTTTTTTAGAGACTAAAAATTACCATTAAAAACACAAGAAACAATAGAAGAACTGGATAAGTAAATCGAAGAACCATTTTCTTTGATTTTTTTAGAGCTCTCTTTCTGTTGAGTTTGGGGCTGAGAAGTTTTTGGAGGTTAGAAAGCCATTTTATAGGCAAGGGGAAGGCTTCAACTATGGCTCTAATTTGTGTGTCCTTTATTTTTTTTTATTTATTATTTATATAAATCTGTACGAATAGATATAGTAACTAACACAAGCTAATAAAATAACACAAGCGAATAGAAATGTGTATGCACCTCGTAATGTGATTGGTAAAGAGGGCACTTTCAAAAGAGATTCTTAAAATTAAAAAAGGTTTGGACCCGTAATTGATGCCTTGTTTATTATTATTATTATTATTATTATTATTTGTCTATAGTTGATGCCTTATTATGTTAGTGAATTTAGATTTTTTCTTCATGTTGACATACTGTGACTCATATTTTTGGTTCTCTTTTTTAGGTCTCTTATTACTTGGAACTAGAGTTATACCCCTGCTTCATTAAGGGATTATTTTTATTTTATAAATTTTAATTATTATTAATTAAAAATTAATTATAAATTAAATTTTATTAAATAATAAATATATATTTAAAATTAGATATAAATTTTAATTGATTTAGAGTTATCGAATAAATTTATTATTGTAAATATCATTTAAAAATAAAATAATTATTTTTAAATTTTTATTAAATAATATTTATTTATTTAAATTTGATATGAATTTTAAATCGATCTATGAGTCAAAGTATGGATCAATCAATCACTTTAAATGCATCATTTAAAAATAAAATACAAAATAAAATAATTATTAAAATAAATATTTTTAAATTTTTTTCACTGATTGGCTTAAGTATCAATTCTAAACTGACTTTCAAGTTAACATGTAGATTAATCTCTTTAAATAAACTTTTAAAATTAAAATAAAAATAATTAATAAAATAAATTTTTATTTTATTTTTTAGCAAATTTGGTATAGATTCTAAATTGATCTATGAGTAAATGTGCAGACTAATCCTTTAAATATATGATTTATAAATAAAATAAAATAAAATTAATTAATAAAAAAAGTTCCTTAACCAAGGAGTTGGCTCTCATTATTTTTTTTTTTAAGAAAGAAAACAGCAAGCATCAAATAAAAAATAAAAGTAAAAAGATAATTATAATTTTTTTATTAATAATTCTAATAATTAATATTTCTTTTTTTTAAATTATTTTTTATGTCACTTTTTAAAAATAATTATCAATTTATTTTTTCTTTTTAAAATTTTTACTTTTAATGTTGCTCTACGAAATTAACCTTATAAATATAAAAAATATCCCTCAAATCTTAAAAACTTAAAAATTATATGTTGTATAGATAGATGTATCTTGTTTATAGCAATAGTACTAGGGAGCCTTGCTTTTCTTCTTCTGTTTTTTTTAATAAATTTTTAATCTTTTCATAGTCAATTTTTATGAAATTAATTAATTTAAGAAAAAATTACACATTTAAATTATCTTAAATCTATAGCTTTTAAAAATTCATTAATAATGTCATATTAACTCAACTAATAAATTGAAAGTTTTAGTTGTTCGCCTTAAGAAAGTGTTTCGATGTGAGGTGTCCTCTCGGTATTTTGAAGTTGTTAATAAAATATTGACTTAGAAAAAAAAAAAAAAAAAACCTAAAGAAGTGTTGGTCAATTTAAACGATCCCAATAATGCCATTCTTAGGGCCACTAGCCAGTCTCAAATTCTTTGGGAATGAAGGAAATTATTAACCAAATGATAATCTTAAAGGCAAAAATCAGAAATTCTCTTGAAATCATAATCTTAATGAAATAAATGCTATTATAGGCGATGAGTTTGATTAAATCAGGTTGCTAAGAGTTCTGATTTTGGAGCAAAAGCGAATCCCCCTTTTTCGAGGCCTTTGATTTGCTGTATCTATTCTTTTTTTTTTATTTTATTTTATTAAAAATGCCTTGAAAAATTCCAAACAAATAATGTTCGAGTCCAGACAAAGTTCAAGTCCCAATAACGCCTATCCTAATAGTCTGATTGTACTTGGTAAATAAAGTTGGGAAAACCAGAGATTTGATTCTATTTTTATCTTACCTTTCACGAGATATACTGTATCAAGTCTGACTGCACTTGGGAAATAAAGTTGGGTAAACCAGAGATTTGATTCTGTTTCGACCTTACAAATATATTATATTATATTATATAGTATGTGACATGTCTCAAGTGCAAATTAAAATTTTAATCGTACATGAATGATTTCCTTCCCATGTGTGTCACTCGTAGCGACAAACACGCACTTTGTGGATGATTTTAAAAAAGTATAACTTTTTAATATTAATACAAGAGTGAATAATTTTTAGATAAAAGTAAATAATATTTTAAAATTATTTTATTAAAAATTATTAAAATATAGTAATATTTTAATATTTATATTTATTAATATAAAAGTATTTAATGTTTTGATAATTTAACTAGTTGAAGTATTTTTTTATTTGTCACACTAAATTAATCACTTTATAGTAATAATAATAAATATACATTAAAATAAATTTTAATGAAATTAACGAAATCAAATAATTACAGGAAAAAAATTCAAGGAACCTGTTATCAGTTGAGCCGGGTCATGATTTTTTCTTTTTTAATTTTTACTTAATTTTAAAAAAATTCGAATCATAAATTATTTTATTATTTAAAATATTAAAATATTATTTTATATTAATATTTATATATTTATAATTAAATTTAAAAAAATATATTTTTAATTGAATTACCACTGATTTCGGCCTAATCGTTTCAACTTGAATTACAAAGTTTTATACCCAATTTAATGCAAGTTGAGCTTGTCAAACTGAACAAGCTGCTGATCTTTGAATTGATGGAGTTACAAAATAGGACGGTTACCTAATTCTTATTATATTTCCTTTAATTTATGGATGTCAGTGAGACAAAGAACTAAACTCTTTTCGTACAAATTGACAATAAAGTAAATTTTACGTTATTGAAAGTATTTTCATTACGTAAATATAATAAGTACTGTTTTACTTATTATTCATTAAGTTAGATATTCATTTAAAGTTTAATATATTATCCCAAAAAAGTTTCATCATATATATTTTAAAATATTTTTGGATCCATTAAAGATCCTTCTTAATGATCTCCACTATAGTGAAAACTGGTATTTTAGTGGTATTAAATTGGTTAAAAATTTTGGAATATTGAGATATTCTTTAAGCAGAATTCGCTCGTATAAAAAATTAGCTCATATGAATTCGTAAATTTATTTAATTAATTTATATAATTATTTTTTAAATATAATTTTTTTATAAACAAAATTAACTCCATATCCTTTGAATTTATATTCAGAGTAGCAAACAAATTGGCGAATTCTCTATCAAAATCGGGCGTCTCAAGAGCCGAGATTTTTTGTGCTTGGTGCTGAAATATGATTGAATCCAACTTTTTAAATATACAATTGTACATACATATACATGAGATTGAATCAATTACAAATAAATAATATGGAACAATACAATTACAAATAAATAATATGGAAAAAAATTGCAAATAAATAGTATGCAAGTCCTGACAAAATTCAAGTTCCAACAACCCTTATCCTTATTGTTGAGGTAAAGGCGTCTGGCTATACAGGGAAACAGGGTCACGTAACCTGAGATTCGATTCAATATCGAGTACCACCCTCCCCTTTCATGTGACAATTATTAACTTATATTTTATAATTTATATTGTATGGGAGGTATTTATTTATATTATAATTATATTTAAAATATTATTGTATAAATTTAATATTTTAATTATTTGTTAGATTGTTGATATTAATATTTAATTTTAAATTTATTGAATATTATTTTTTAAAAATAATTATGTAAATTATATTATAAAATTAAAAAAATTAAGAACGATTAATAATTATTTTTAAAGGATAAAAATCGTCAAGTTATCTTTTAAAATTATATTTCTAAATAATTTTGAGAACAATATCTATCTTTAATACTGTTAAATTAAAAATAACGTTCGTGCCTAATATAACTAAAATCAAAATAATTTTTTTTATCATTTACTTATTTTATTTTTAAAATTTTATTATTTTTATAGTGTTAACTGAGTTAAACTACAAATTATTTTTTTTTTGGAGTAAACTTTTGCAAATTAAATTTTAACAATACACGAATGATTCCATTACCATGTGTCACTCGTAATGACAAATAATGACGTAAAAATAGAAAAAATTAATGAACATGTGATATACATATATAATGCTTAAGGTTCTCAGAAAGAAAATAGATGTAATTATTATAATTTTTTTTTAATTTCGTCGAAGTAATTAATGTAATCTAAAAAATTTTCTTAAGAAAAAAATGTCGAGTGGTTAGGCACATGTTTGAAATATAAACTCCAAAATTATATATATATATATATATATATATGAATTTTGTCAATACCGTACATAAAAATACCAAATCCAAAACTAAAAATAGTGAATTTTTGATAGGATTTTAATAATTTTTAATATGATATTAATAGTTTTGATTTGGTAACTTTGGTAATTTTTATTTAATTTTGATAATTTTTAATATATGTAAATAATTTTTGATGTGATTAAGTAACCTTTTGTTGGATCTTAATGGGTCAATAAGTTTATACAAATACAAAATATGTATATTTATACGTAAATTATCATAACTAGATATACGATATAAAAATATGTTACGCAATTAATATCAATAGTGAATGAAAAATTATTCTTATAATATTTATTTGAAGAGTAAATAATTTGATTGTTGACGCATGTAAGTCAGACCGAGATTAGGCCTTGTTGGGCTAAAGGTCAATCAGGTCTTATTTTCTTTGAATTTAGCTTGACACAACTGAATTTTATTAGTTTGGATAAAATTTCCTATAAAATAAAATATATTTGAATTTTAAATTTAGTTATTTATATTTCAAATTTTAAAAATTTGATTTTAATATGATTGGTTACAACTGCACATTTTTTATTTTTTAAAAATTTGGAAAAAAACAAATATATTGACAGTGTTTCATCAAGAAAAAAATAATTTTTTTCATCTATTCCTCTGTGTTTGCGTCGATTATGTTGTTATCATCTTTGAGAGAGATCAATGCATTTGTTCAATTCGTTATGTTATTGTCTGTAAGTGTTATCGATCGATAACATGATTAAGAAGAATTAAGAAATGAGTTACAAATACTGTCAAATACTCGAAAGGCATATAAATATCATTTTAAGGTTAAAAGTTTTAAATTTTGACTTAATTTGCATACTTATGTAATTTTAGTTTGATAAATTCGATAAAATTAATTTTTTTTCATTTTTGTATTCATTGTTTGCCAAATTAATTAATTAATTTTATTCAATTCGTTTCATTTAATAATTTATTCGTGTATGCATTATATAGTGACTAACGCCTTTAATAATTTTTGTCTAATCTTGGCAACTTTAGAAGTAAATTGTTAACTTTTTACCATTCTAGTAACTTTAGATACAATTTTAATAAATTTTATAGGACATATATTCCAGGTGCCAATTGAAAGTTTAACTGGAAATGAATATTCCCTTACCATGTGCCACTTGTAACGACAATAATGACAGAAAAAAGGGAACAATAAATTAATTAACCTGTAGTAGCTATAGATGACACTTACAATTATTAAACGTCCTCTTAAGCTGCAAAGTTGCCAGAAGAAAAAAGCAAGAAGAACAGGGCTCTTCGATATTCTTCATTGGCACTTTTGTTTCAACTTTTGCTTTTGATGGTAATTAATGTTCTGCGATTCTCTCCCAAGCATTTTATTGGGACGAGGACGACCGCAAATTTTTTTTATTATTAATAATTTTCAATTAAATTTTTTCATAAGTCGAAATAGGCCTGGATTGGACTTACACTCGACTCCTACCTCGAAGAAAACAAACTTTTTCAAATTGTAACTTGATTCGACTTATCAAATATTTTTATTTAAGCTCTTTTGCTTAGCTATATGTTTAAATTTTATATACAGTGTGGCTTGGTAGATGTGGTGTGAAGGATTTGAGGGAAAAACATGATCAGTACGTTAAGGACAAGTATTTGCGACTCATCAGTACCGGAGCTGCTGACATTGCAAAGGAAAATAAATCCTCCTCAGCTGCCTTCCGACATGGCTAAGAAGCTTGAAGACGAGTCTTCCATCGTTTACTTCCATAATAATATCGATGAAGTCGAGAAAAATTCTTTGTCTTTATTGTCTGCTCTGGTTGTCAAAGAGTTCGAGGATAAATATTCTACAAATTATCTTCCACAAAAAATAGGATCGTGTGGAAGAAAAACATTAATTAATTCCCCTCTTGTATCTTCGGAAATTATAGTGGAATTTGAGGACAAGCATTCTTTCCTGTACTTGTGAGATCACGAAGGACCTGCTTATTCTGTTAAAATTTCATCGTTGGTTGCTTGTCTTCTAGATTAATTGTGTGCCTGTTTTAATTTGTGCCCTTCTATTTTTCTTTAAGCTCTGTATCTATCTAATAATAAATGTATATTTGTATCAAGGGTGATGGGGTTTTGTGCTAAATGTTGCTCAATAACATTTTCTTCAATTTCATCTTCCCAAAGTCCTTGACTGATTGAATTAGATTTCGGTTAACTCTGGACTTTATATCACGAAAGATTTGGAATAGTAAGAAATTCCGACGCAGGAGCTTTTGCTCAAAGGTTATTACAAATAAATATCACCAAGTTAATGACTTCATAAGTAGTAAGGATGAACTAGCGTGACTGACAATAACCCTTCTTGAAATTTCTTTTCCTTTTTTTTTAGATTTTTTTTGTTTTATTTATAAAATTTAAAACATATAAAAAAAGAAATAAAAGAACTAAATGAAAAAGAAAATGAAATTAAGGACCACAGAAAATGAAAATCATGGGATGGCCTAAAGTTTGATCTAAAAGCCGAAATCACATTGAAGCCTGAAATCTATTTGAAATCCAGTGGACCAACCAATTTAAGACCCAAAAATTCGGATTACTGGTCTGCTTTATAAAAATTTGATTTGAAGTCGTAAACCCAATTTTAATCTCAGACTTGAATTGAGTTGTGTATGATTTAAATTAAATTATTTGAAAGGAAATTCAATTAATAATTAAGCAAGAACTAATTCAAATTATCTTGAATAGCATTTCAAAATTTTCAAATAAAATTTGGTGTCGACAATGTTTTTGACCTTTAACTTTTATAATATAAAAAATACAAATAGTCAGATTTAATAGAGCAATTAATAAATCTCACAATAATAGAAAAGAAATTTCATGACAATTACTTGAATTGAACGTAAAATAGATCGAAATAATTTATCGATAATAAATGTTGTGTCACCTAATTTCTTCCTAGTGGTTTGACAAACTCTTATTTCACAACAAAGAAGTTTATAAAAATAATTTCTTGAAACAGGTACTTCCATTTAATAATTCACCATCCTGCAGTTGGCACGAATTTGTCCTTGGTACCCTGTCAAAGGCTTGATATTCCCCATCTTAATCATTGACTTTGCAAAATCTTTCCAAAAAACATCAGGGTATAAGCTGTAAGTCTTTACTAGATCATCAGTCGAGCCGCCACTGAAAAGAGCTTGATCTGAGATGAGCAACCCCATTTGCTTCACCAAGTTGTTGAAGTACGCAGTGTCAAAGTGTGCAGGTGTTGAGTCTAATGGAGCCAGGTTACTGTTTCCTCCATTGAGAGGACAGGTTGCTCTTCGTTCGTTTGCAAACGCAGGGTCGATGTTTGTGGCATTATAAATTCTATTTCTAAAGGTAAAACATTGTGCAAATCCAATGGTGTGGCCACCAGAGAGAGCTACAAGATCTCTCTCGTCCAAACCTTGATTCTTGAAGTTGTTGATTAATGCAGGGAGAT
>JBBYHL010470442.1:0-13667 GCA_038381835.1 Adansonia madagascariensis | reverse complement strand
GCTTATATCATTCTTATAAAAGAGGCGTGCGAGGACCAAAGTTTCTTATTTTGTGTTTCATGTTATCGTCACTTTCGTTGTAGGTTCACAGTGATCAATTTTATGAAGTTTCTTCTTTGATTTTGTCAATACAAATCATGCTTTGTTTTATAATATATATATATATATATATATATATCTTAAGAAATCTTCCAAGTGTATTCTTTTTTTAATAGAAGTGCTACCTACTTTTTCAACGAAAGTGTTCTATCATGTTAATTTTTTTAAAATTTTTTATTAATAAATTGACCAAATTAATTATAATCACATGTGAAAAATGATGGGCTATTAAGACAATCAATATGTTTAGCAATTTATGTTGTAAAAATAATAACAATGACTATAATTAACTAGATCTGGTTAGGTGTATATAAATATGGTTAAAATTTTTTCAATTTTTATTTTAAGTATGGTGCTATAGGTGTTGTTAACCGGTATGTATTACTTGTACCATATGCATGGTAAAAGAATGCATTACTTATATTTTTTTAAACATCATCTTAATTAATGTACAATTTATTCTTTTTAATTAGTTAATTATATAAAGAATATGATCAATTATAACAATAATCTTGGAAATGTAACTTTAGAGGAAATGGTTCCATTATCATCTTTTCCTGCCTTGGAAATTAATTCTTCATTCAAAGTCTAAAGAATGAGGCGAAAAAGAAAGGCAAATTTGATGGCCAATTCACTTGCCAATTAATAAATCACTATCTTTATTTATTATGCAAAATGAAGATAGTGTTTTGGAACATTAAAGAAAAGAAAAGAAAGAGAGGTGGATAAAGTATATTTTACTTCTTTAGTTTATGATTTAGTTTTAAAAAAGAATAAAGAATAAATAGTAAAGTTGGTGAACAGGTGAAGAGAAGAAAAGGACAAAAGATAGTTCAACTATACGTGGCTGAATTTTTCGAAATAAAAATGGATGACGTCACTATTTTTTACTTAAAAAAAAAGATAATTATTCAATTTAAAATAATTATATTAAGAAATATGAAGTATACAATATGTAAAAAGTTTATATATCATTAACTTTAATTACCACTTTTTTGTTATTTTCTGCAGGGATGCTTCAAGAGCTTCAACAACGGGCCACTGTTGTTACCTGAGAAATTTCAACAATGACTGCATCAGCAGGACTGGTCACGAAGACTGCTATCCAATGGATTGAAGACTTAAATTCTGTCAAAGAAAAAAATTAATATTTTTATAAAAAAAATCTTAATTTAAAAATTAAAAAAATATAAATATTGAGATTTAAATTTTATATTTATTATTATTTTATAAAAATTATTATATAAATTAATTAAATTAAAATTTGAATTAAAAAAAATATTTTGTACACAGTTCTAAGTACCATTTGATAATGTTTTTGAAGCAAGAACTTGGAAATATTGAAACAAACAAAAGAAATATATCAAAAAGAATTTTCACGATTTTTGCATTCCTCCTTGACTGGAGTACCCTACATAATATATATATATATATATATATATATTAATTGTTATAATCTCCTCAATTTAAGTTGTCTTTTTTGACTTCAATAAGCAATCTTATATCTATAAATACATGCGGCAATTGCAAACTTAGACTCACACAAATCTGTGCTTTAAAGTAAAGAGTAGCAAAGGCGGCAAATTAACCTTTGAATATTATTTGCTTCCAACACTACCATTTCCATGGCTTCTCCAGTTATTGCTTCACCCATCAATACTGCCATTTCCTCCAACATGGAAAATCGTCCCAAGGCTGATTTTCATCCTGGCATTTGGGGAGATATGTTCCTCAATTGTCCTGATATGGTAATTTATATTTTTTTATAAAATTTTATTCTTAGTCTTACCAAAAATATGAAAATTTTGAGGTTTAATAGAAAAATTTGAAGTTTTTGTCTTTTACTCAAGTTTCATTTTAGAGATTTAATCGAAAAATGTTGAAATCTTTGCGGGCATAGGATTATTATTATTTAATTATTCAGTCATTTAATACGAAGTAATTTTCATTTCTTGAGCAGGATGTTGATGCTACAACTGAACTACAATATGAAGAATTGAAGGAAGAAGTGAGGAAGATGCTTGTGGCACCTATGGATAATTCAAACCAAAAGTTACCCTTAATTGATGCTGTCCAAAGGTTGGGTGTGAGTTATCATTTTGAGAAAGAGATTGAAGATGAATTAGAAAAAATATACCACGATTGCAGCAATGATGTTGAGAGTGATCTCTACACTACATCTCTTCGATTTCGATTACTTAGAGAGCACGGCTTCAACGTTTCATGTGGTAATTAAGTCTTAAATTTTAGTATCTCTTAATACATTTTTTATTATTTAAAATTATCGGACCGGACAATTTATAGGATTGACACATAACAATCATGTAAATTGTTTGTAAAATACTTGAAAAAGTCTATCGTTTGTGCATAGAATAGTAATTCATATCTATATATATAGCATGAAATGTTTGATAATGACTCTGGATGGTTAAGCAGAGGCATTCAACAAATTCAAAGATGAGGAAGGAAATTTCAAGCCATCCTTGACCAATGATGTGCGAGGATTGTTGGAACTTTACGAAGCTTCCTTTATGAGGGTGCATGGAGAAGATATACTTGATGAAGCAATTTCTTTTGCCACCACTTACCTAACTCTTGCAGTAGCAACTTTAGATTATCCTCTATTAGAACAAGTTGGTCATGCTTTAAAGCAGTCAATCCGAAGGGGCTTGCCTCGAGTTGAGGCTAGGCATTACATTTCAATGTATCAAGATGTTGAATCCCATAATGAAGCATTGCTGAAGTTTGCAAAGATCGATTTCAACTTGTTGCAACTTTTGCATAGGAAAGAGCTAAGTGAGATTTGCAGGTAAGATTGTCAGAAATTGAACTTTGATAATTAAAAGTATGAATCTAATATTTTATCAATAGATCACACAGTTGTTGATATTTTTTTACAAATAAAAACCTGAAATTTAGATTACGCTAATGGGGCTATGATGTTGTTTTAGGTGGTGGAAAGATTTGGACTTTACAAGAAAACTACCATTTGCAAGAGATAGAGTTGTTGAAGGTTATTTTTGGATAATGGGAGTGTACTTTGAGCCCCAATACTCTCTCGGTAGAAAGATGTTGACAAAAGTAATAGCCATGGCATCTATTGTAGATGATACATATGATTCATACGCAACATATGATGAACTCATTCCTTATACAAATGCAATTGAGAGGTAAGATTTGTTGCATTGTAAAACAACATTCATTTTAAATTTTAATTTTAGGGTGTTGGAATTCAAGCCTTGAATTCCTAGATGCTACCTTTTAAAAATGATTGAATGAACAATTTGAGCATTTCTCATGTTCAAATTTTCAATTTTGAAGTAGATATATGATCAATTTATTGAAAATTAAATGCATAACGATGGAATGTGTTTCAGGTGGGATATTAAATGCATGGAGCAACTCCCAGACTACATGAAAATAAGTTATAAGGCACTGTTAGGTGTTTATGAAGAAATGGAACAACTGTTGGCAGATCAAGGGAGAAAATATCGAGTCGAGTATGCAAGAAAGGCGGTAAGTGTGTTGACAGTAATGGACATCAATATCAACATATAATCATTGACAGATTAATAACCAATTTGCTTTGATCATAAACATATAAATATTGAAATTTTCATTAATAGTTTGATGAATTTTGATGGCCCCTCGCAGATGATACGACTTGCTCAAGCTTACCTTCTCGAGGCCAAATGGACTAATCAAAACTACAAACCAACATTTGAGGAGTTTAGGGATAATGCATTGCCAACCTCTGGCTATGCCATGCTTGCTATCACAGCTTTCGTCGGCATGGGAGATGTTATAACACCTGAGACCTTTCAATGGGCAGCCAGTGACCCTAAGATCATTAAAGCTTCCACTATAATCTGCAGGTTCATGGATGACGTTGCTGAACACAAGGTATATACTATAAATTGCTAAATTAATACATTTTTCGTAAAATCTTCAATATCGAGCCAAATGCTTAGTCTTAAATTGAGCAGTTAACCTCAATTTTTTACGGCTACAGTTCAACCATAGGAGAGAAGACGATTGCTCAGCCATCGAGTGTTACATGGAACAATACGGTGTATCGGCACAAGAGGCTTACGATGAATTCAACAAGCACATCGAGAGTTCCTGGAAAGATGTGAATGAAGAGTTCTTGAAACCAACCGAAATGCCAACACCAGTTCTTTATCGAAGTCTCAACCTTGCAAGGGTCATGGATGTGCTGTACAGAGAAGGAGATGGTTACACACATGTTGGGAAAGCCGCTAAAGGTGGGATCACTTCATTGCTAATTGATCCAATCCCACTTTAAATTACCCTTTGGAGCCGATTTCTAAGCAAAAAAAAAAAACAATTAATAACGTTTGTACCTAAAGGCAAGAAAGAGTAAATTGATTTATTTATTGTTTTTCTTTAATGCCCATATCGACAGTCTTTGTACTTTTACCTCTTTTTAATACAATAAAATTCTTTGTCACCTTTTCTTTATTTTGCATGTGTGTGTAATTTGTTGAATGTCACGTCATCGATTTGAACTTTATTATGAATTAAAAGAGCAGCCACTCACAGTTGAAATTTGAGAACGATACTTTGACTTGACGTGTATATTTGTTGGGCACGTTGCCATTGGGCACAGCACCATGTTACTCGGCTTTGGTTTTTAAGGCCGTGATTGTCAGGTATTAAGTACAGTTTAATCAGTAAAAAGTATATTTTATTAAAATTTAATTATAAAAAATTAATATAATTTTTTTAAAAAATATTTTTACTCTTATTAAATTAGTTACTTACGAGTCGGTCTTAAATAAAAAAAATTAAAAAAATTCAGATTATGACCTAACCTGATTTGGTTATGAACATCTTTACGTGATATTTGGTTCGAAAAATATTTTATTGTCTTGGGTAATTTAATATTTTTCGTGACATTATGTTCGGTTCAAAAACTTTTTCCAAACTCGGTGATATATTATTACTTACAATACCAAAATTGGGTAATCTAGAATAATGTTATAACTATTTTTTTTAAGTTATGTAACCCTATGCAATATCTTGTCTTCACAATACAATGACTAATAACTATATTTGGAAACTTAACTTTGATGCTTATAAGATCTCGTAATTTTAAATCATTTACAATTCCTTGCAAGGCGATGTGCAAAAGTTGACGTCAATTTATCATGAAGAATGTACTATTAACTAAATATACCTCGTCCAATCCAATAAACTTCAGGCATATACTAACATTCAATTAATCCAGAGATTTGTGTTTCTGCACTTACGTGCCTCCTGGGCTTCAATTTATCATGAAGAATGCACTATTAACTAAATATACCTCGTCCAATCCAATGAACTTTTGGCGTATACTAACATTCAATTAATCCAGAGATTTGTGTTTCTGCACTTTTGTGCTTTGGAGTTCATGGAAATTATCCCTTGAACTCTACCATGGCCGTTATAAGAAAAGACTTCCTAGAAAATGGGTGGATGCGCAGATATGGCTATAGAACTTGGATTGGATATATTCAGGCCACTTGGATTTAATATTGTCTCACGACAACGAGAATGTAATAAAACATCTTTGAAAACGAAGACATTTTGGTGCTACAAAAAAGGAATTTATGTTTTTACAATCCTACCAAGAAGAGTAGCCAGGAGTTTTGGGTTGTAAGATTGAACCAAATTTGAGGCAATTGTTTATTATTCTCCCAGTTTGATCTCACTCAAAGACGTTTTGGTGGGAGAAACATTATAGACCAGTTTAGTGGATAATCTTTATGCAATATAAGAAATTGCTGAAGAGTTTCGAGTTTGTTTAATTCTGTTTATAATCAATGGCTTTCTTTTTGGGATGGACAGGATGAAATAAAAAATTCTTACGTTTGAGGATCGAGATAAAAGAAGATCAAATTATAAATTAAAATTCAAATAAATTTTTATTATTTATTAGACGGAAAATACACTTGCAAGAGTTTTCAGGAGTGAAGGGTGACTCCAAAACCCTTGTCAGCCCCCTAGATTCACCCCTGCGGGTGAAGGGACAAACTTGATTGAAGAATTAAGGAGCATATATTCAATTAACAAAAACTTACTTACATTTGTAGGACTGATGGTTTTTCCTGGTTTCATCAACAATAACAACATGATGAAATATTTTTAAGCCACCTAGAAAGTGACTTGTACATCACGCAGTCTTTTGGGAGACTGCTTACTGAAGATACTTGAAAGCTTTTTTATATAATTCAAGAAGCCCATAAACCATGAAGAAATAAAAAAAAAAAAATCATCTACTGTCACAATTTCCATGTACTTTTGCGATGGTTTTTTCATTTTTTCACTTTGATTAACTCCCTTTCATTTTCTCAAGTGGAATCAAAAGCTGCATAGAACTGATAGAGCATGAGATGGCAATGGTATGACAGGGAAATAAAGGTGCAAAATTATACAAACAGAGAGCGAAACAAATATTTACTCTTCTTGTCTCACACTAGATAATTGTTTGAAAATTTTCTCCACCCCTCCCACTTGGAGAATTCTTGCCCCCAATTAAACTCAATTTTCCCTTTGCAGTTTCAGTGATCTAATTGGTCTCCTAGCCTCACCGCAGTTCCAAAATAACTTTAGCTCTCATTTCACGTTGGTCTTGAGACAATATATATAAGAGTGTTTTTTACTATGCTCTCGGATTCCATGTGCGGAAGTATCTATCTGCTTTCTTCCCTTAGCTTGTTCATCCTTTTTAAGTATAAAATTTCCTTTGCCTGCAATTCCAAAACTTTCCCATTACTACTGAAAATCTTCATTATGAATTTCTATACCCCCATCATTAGGACAGATTAAAAGGAAAACCTACTTTTTTTCCCCTAAATGTGGTACGTAGACCCTTCAGCAGAAGATGAAATGCGGTATTGGCCGCCAGCATCAGGTAAGTACCGCCTTGGCGTTCTCTCGTCTCCATAATAAGGCATTCAAAGATGAATCTCAGATATAGATGTGTTCTACCGCAGGTTATACGCTATTTTTTGAAACTTTTTTTTTTTCATTATTTCATAGAATCATCCTTTATATCCATATCAAAATATATTTCAAATATTGATTTTTTTTTTTTTTAGAAAAATAAGAATTCAAATAACATAGATCTATAATAATTAAAGGTAATTAAAGAAAGCAGGTTATTAGAAACTGTCAAACTGCCTTGAAGATTAAAGAACTAATTAATTTCACTTAACTGATTCAAAATATTTTCTAAGCCTTGGATGCGCCACTCAGGCAGCCCAAATGGGAGCTAGTTTGGCAGCGTTTCTGGTGGTTTTTGGCGGTGGCTGGCCATTTTTGGTGTTTGGGACATGCGGGTTGATTGGAGGATTGCTTGCTTATTACTTGTCTGAGACATTCAACAAGCCATTGTACGACACAATGAGAGGAATTGAAGAAGGGGAAAGTGCACGAAAACTAACACAACTTGTTAGCTTCATGAAATTATTGAGAATCTAAAGCTCGAATAATCCGATTTTCGAGTTTTCGATATCGAAACAACTGCTAATATTGCAAACAAGTCATTGGTGAAGCAGAAATAGAATTTGAGGCCTAAATTGTTAGTCTTTCCTTTATTTAATCTTATTCATTTGTTTCCTGCTTTTTGAGTTTCTGCGAGATTTCAATGGATGGTATTTTGCTTATCTGATATCTGAAATGAATAGTTTGAAGTTCATGAAAACAACTCAACAGGTTTCTTGATTGATCTAACACAAAATTTATATCCGAAATAAATCTTTATTACGTTGAATTTTTATTTTTCTATTGTTGAGTTTAGATGAAATATGAAATAAATTTTGTTTCCATTGTTATTGCAGATAATTATGAGAATTAATTTAGGCATCCCTAACATCGAAAACCCATGTTATTCATCTTTTATCTTATTTTACTTAAATTAGATCATAGATATCGGATATAAGTATATGTCTGATGAAAGTGTATCTGATTTTTTTTAAATTTTTTTTACATATTTTAAAGATCTTTGGAAAGTCATATCCCTATACTCGTCTTTGAAAATATATATGATAAAGGAGTCGAACAGGGTACTTCAAAAAAAGAAATGAAAAGTCTAACCAACGTAACTTTTGTCAATCACCTCTAGTGAAGTCTAGGAACATGAGCAAGACACTTGCGCACTCACAAGTTACTCGGATTTGGATTGAAAAAACTCGAATTCAACTGGGTTATAGTCGAGCTCAAGCTACCAAGTGAATTGACAAATAACTTGCGAACCTAATCAAATTTTTTTTTATTTTTTAATATATATATATTATTTTTATTTAGTAATGAAAAATCTCAATTCGAACTCGAACACTAATACTCAAGTTTGAAGTTGAACATGAAAATCGAATTCGTTCTTTTACTAGCTTGAGCAATTGATTTTTATTTTAGAATTGAACTCAAGTTTTAAAAGTAAAATTCGATGAAACTTAAGTCAAGCTTTAAGCCTTGAATTTAGAGTCGAGCGTAAGCTCGAGCTTCTTATAGCTTGAGCTCAACTCAGCTTGATTACAATCCCAACGGAGTCTATAGTCCAAACTCGAATTTTACTTTCCCAAGCATATCATGTTAAACTATGTCCGAAAACCTATTTTACTATTTAAAATATATTAAAATCTTTTAAAATTTTTTATATTTATATATTTATATTTTTATATTAAATTTAAATAAAATTTTTATTATTTAAATAATAATCTAAATAAGATTAAACCAGATCACTGAAAAGATAATCCATGCCTATTTCAATTTTAAGTTGGACATGTCGCATCAAGCAAGTAGCTTGATCCCTAAACAAGGCCAAAAAGACACTATTAATAACATAACAATTCTTCCTAAGCTTCATCCACCAACCGAATCCATTACAATTAAGCAAATCTCTCCTGTTCAAAAAAAATCAAATTAGATCGATAATTTTAATTGATTAAACTAAAAACTGTTGCTTTATTTATTTTAGTATATGTTATAAAATCAAAAGTTTTAAAAATTAATTGAATCATAAAAGACCAAAAAAACTAAATTTTTACTTATTTTTAATATTTTATTTTAAAAATTTTATTTTATTTAATAAAATTTAAACCTTTAACCCTATATATCTCTGTTAAAATCATGCCATTTAATTAACTATACATTATTTTTTTAATATTTACTATATTTAATATTTAAATTCTTAATTAAACAATCCAATCTAACCACTCAGACTAGGCAAACCAGCGACTCTTAAGATCCGAAAATCTCTCCCGTTTAACCTTTGGTTTTGTTTTTTAAACATTGCAAATCCTTATGGACATCCACCAGACATAATTAAATTTAGTACTGTTTTCATGTCACAGATGAACAAAAATAGCATTCAAAGTCTGAAGTAACCACATTATTGCAATGAGTTCTCAGTAAACATCAAACTTCAAGAAAAATAATTCAAAGGATTCAATTTTCGGTGTCCTTTGTTTTTTTTTTCAAAATTCATGAATAATAGATCTCAGTTCATCACATTTATAATCAGTAAGTTCCAAGTCTAATATTACAAGCTTCATACTTAATTCCCATTTTTTCAAGCAACAAATAAAGGTCGCATCCATTGTAAATCCGTCTCCGATCAAAGAAAGAATGAGAATGCATGTTGCAGAAGAACTCTTCAGGTCATTAACTGCTGTATGAGTTATAGTTGTTCGAATTAGTCTTGTTGTTCTGCGGTGGAGTTCGTTCTGGTCTCGGTCTTGCATACTCTGCAAATATAACCCAACCATCGAGGAACTGCGAAAAAAAGCCAGAGGAAATTAGTTATCACAATCCAGAGAGAAGCGAGGGAGGGAGAGAATGCGCATAATTTAATTTCTGCAATCGATCCTCATGTTTTAAAAGTAAAATACAAACGGCGAAAGATGGTTCAATGAATGTCACCAGGTAGAGTCTGATAAAAGCACTTCACCGTTGCCCGTTGAATTTAAATTATAATCTTTTAACACTTCAAATCAATATAAGGAGCCACGGAAATCAATGAATAAACAATATAAAATTTCTGCAAGGAAGCTCACCTTGCCATCCATGCCCACTCTTCCTTTCTCAGCCTCCTCTATGGTGGCATATCTTACAAAACCAAATCCCTTGGAATATCCCGATACTCGATCAGTCACCACTCTGGCTGTAAACAAGCATAATAACAATAATAATAATAATACAAAAAAAATGATGGTTATTAATATCCAAAAGACAATTTTCAATAATCTTTGTATGAGCACAAACCATCAATTACTCGTCCAAACTGAGAAAAGGCTTCCCGAAGTTTCTCTGTGGTAGTGCGTTTGTTAAGACCTAAAAGCAAATACAAACAATAAATGACATCACAAAATGAACCAGGATATATAAACAAATGACCCTAGTCAACATACATATATATATATATATATATATATATATATGATTGACAATGTTTGCAGAAATCGAACTATTAGTGTAAACCAAAACAGGGAGAGGTGGGGTTTTAGATCTAAAAATCAAAAACTAATGGACGGCCAAACTAACTTCAATGTAGTGACCATGTTTTTTGGAAAAGCAAACTGATATTTCATTTCAATGCAATTCCCCTAGCATTCTATTTGAAAAATGAATAAAACCAAGTATCGAGCGCCACTAAACTGAAATCACTGCACACTAAAACCAATTGTGAACTAATTAATGCAAGCCTGAGCTAATCCTTCTCATCAATTCCAATTTGTCCGTATATTTACTCTGACAAGCAAAAACACAACAAGAGGGGAAGGAGGAGGGAAGGAGGAGGAACAAACATGAATGTTCTTTGTGGATATCTGACATGGAATACAAAGACATACATGCATACGTATACATAGAATGAAAACAAGGCCGAAAAGAATTGCATGAATACACAATAAGAGCATAAGTTCTGATAGAATCAGGAAAAGAAACAATAGTACACAAATTAGAGTTTGCATCGAGAGAAACTAATAACCTGCCCATCATCTACGGTTCTAAGTTACGTACCTGAGTCTGACACACATATCTGGACATGGATTTGATCCTCCAAATATATAAAAAAAAAAGTTGAAAAAAATTAAGCATACTCATGTCAACCACATACCCATATCCAACACTTACCGCTATGTCAAAGAAACATAGCTTGTAAGGTTGTACTGCTTTATTATGATACAACTTTTCTGGAAAAAACCTCACATCTTAGTCCCTTATGTTATGCCGTGCATATGACTATCATCTATCTCTTCTATCAATGTAACTTGAGTCAACTCGGGTCAAAAAAATTTTTAAACATATCGTCTTACGTATCTATAATATCAAAACATGAAGTAACTTAAAATGTTAAGTTGCTCGAACAAAACAGATGATGAAAACCAACAGAAGATACAGAGAATTTTACACATCACATGTTTAGTAGACGAACAAAGATGCATTCAGTATAAAGGTAATGTATCACAACCTTCTCAAATCCATGTCAGATCCATGCATGTGGGTCTCACATCAATGTAAGAGGGTCAGGAAATACAAACTTTAGGCCAAATGATATGTTACTTCAATTGGAAAAAAATTAACACATTTAAAAGCTTGAATAGCTTACAAGAATACAGCTCTCATTTTCACTTAAACCTTTTCAAATAGTCACCCATTGGAATCAAGCCACCACAACCTATATTGCTACGACTCTTCAGTTTTCTTTAAGTAGCCATGTCTGACATGTTTTCGGACATAGGTTTGGGGATATGATCCTCTAAGGACCTTCCAAATACATGGAAAAAACTTTTAAAAAATTGAACATACTTGTGTCAGAAACATACCTATATCCGACACTCACACCTAAGTCCGAATAACATAGACCACAACAAGTAGCCCAAAAAAAGAAATTTGAACTGCATAACCTTTACAATCGATTACATGAGCTTTTATCGAATGAACACCCTGGTTATCGTACTCTCCGATTATTCTGACTCTTAAGCATACTGCATATTAAGTTCTAAGACCGTAAAATAATCCATTCAAAACCTTCTTAGTTACAAAAAAAGTTTGCAATCCTCTATTCCTTCACTTTTCTTTCTTTCTTTCTTCCAATCCAACCAAGGGGATAGTTGCACTTTCTCATTTGCTATTCACACTAGCCTTACTTGAATTATAATGCACTTCACTTTGCATAGAAAATTCACAGTTCTTAAAATAAAGTTCTCATTTTCTTTTTCTTTTGGGCTTCACAACGATAGAGAGACACCGAAAAACAAATCAGAAAGCACAAATGTCATATCTTAATTTCCTTCCACTTCTTTAAATGAATTAAAGAGATAGGAAATATCAATCCACTAAGGATTTCATTTCTTGACTAGTTAAAAAACACAAAAATTTTCTTCCATTTTCCCATATTTTTAATAACCAAATAAATCAGCATATCAGTAAAAAAATTTTAATAACTCATAAAAGAAGAGCTGAAGAGGTAATTCAACCTATCAACTTTGGACACAATAAGATTATACAACATGAATACAGCATGGAAAAAATAATAAAACATGTCATAATACGGCATGAAAAAATAACAAGTAGACAACACGAGTAACGGATGAAAAAATAACAAGTATACAACATGAGTAACGGATGTATCAAAATCTATATTATACTAATTATGACACGTGAAAATTCATGAACACAACAAGAATAGAGTAATTGCTAGGTCTAGGTCAAATTACATGAAATCGACTTAGAAAATGCAGATTTTAATTTTTTTTTCCACATGATTTCCTATATTTTACCAGTAATCGAACATGAAAAAAGAACCCCACTAAATCAACATATAAAAATTTTTACCAATAACCCAGAAAGAAACAGGACTAATTAAATTAAAAAACATTAAAAGTAACAATTTTTCTTCCATTTTCCCACTATTCCCCAGCAACCAAACCAATGAACCAACATACAAACAATAAAGGAAAAAAAAACATAAAAGAAGATGAGCAAACATGAAAGATATGACGGGTATAATGGGAGAAAAGATACGTGCCGGAAACAAAGAGGTTGGTACTTGGAGGAGCTTGCTCTCGACCAGGGGTTCCTTCACCGTTCCCCATCGCCGCAAGTGGCGGCGGTGGCGTAAAGGAATTAGGTGAAGTTGTCGAGAACTGCCGCAGAATCCCCCGTGGAGCAGCCCGAGCAGCCATTGCCATCGTCGCCACCGCTCTCAAAGCCATCAGGGAGATATTATTACTGGGGATGGGAATCAGGGGCTTAAGGCTTTTGAGCTAAATCCTGTTTTGTGGTATGCAGAAGGGGCAAAACCGCGGTTGAGTTTATGAAAGGAAGAATCTAGCGAAGTTACAACTTTGGGCTTGTGAAATATTATATGAAATTTACTAATTCTGGGAACTAATAGTGATTGTACTCTAGAAGGGCTGCGGTTGGGCTTTTTATGTAAATAATATATATATTTTTTATTTACGAAAATAGATCAGAATAATTTTTAGTTTTATTTATATTCAAAAGTACGTGACTAATTTTTAGTTTTTATTTATATTCAAAAGTATGTAACTAATGTATGA
>JBBYHL010470432.1:0-13667 GCA_038381835.1 Adansonia madagascariensis | reverse complement strand
ACTAGCAAAAATTTTAATATAAAATCTTATTTTTTGTATTTTAATCTTGATCTGAGTCAAAAGGGGTTGATGTTGTGAGGGAGACTAAACGGGTACATTTTAAGACATTCAAACGTCTCGATAAAAGGAGATTAAAAAATTAGGTTGAAAACAGGGGACAGCATTATGTCCTCTCTATTCTCACATTTTTTTTGGGTACATCCAAAAGCTTGAGGGGGTGAATGAGGTCTCTTTGGAAAGTAACTCAACAAGGTTTAATATAAAAATATTCCAAAAATTCTAGTAAATCACTTTCTAAGCAGAATTAATTTTTGAAGTTAAGTTTATCTCAGCACTGGTAGCGTGTACGATTAAAATGGCATGTTGGATTTTGAAAAATCATTCTAAGCTTATCTGAGATCGTTAGATTGTGGATAATACCTTTCCAGAAAGGAAATGTTGTGAATTTTTTGGAAAAAATATTTGAAAATTTCATAAAAATCATCTGATGGGTTGTAATGGTCCATATAGAATGTTGCACGCTAGTTCCAAGGTTTTAAGACAGCAAAGGTTCAAAAAAATCATAATTTCCTCGTTCGGGATGATCTGAGGGCAAATAAGACACCGATAGAAATTTAATTTGATATGTTGTAAAGGAAAAATATTAGAAAAATCAAAAGAAATTTTTGTGGTTCAAAAATGATTTTTCAAGTTCAAACTACAATGCTTTTAGAGCAAAAACATAAAGGATTATTCGATATTCTGATATTTCAAAGATAGCTTAGGTTTTGGACGTCTGAATGTCCATGACAGAAAGTAACATGCGTTTCACAAGTTCATTCCATAATCTCAGAGTAGTTTGGGACAATGGAACAACCCATTGATTGTGTTACTAGAGGGGATATAAGGTTCAAGATCAAGGCTTAAAACTAAAAATGATATCTTTTTATTTTGAAAAATAAGCTTATTCCACCATGAATCCAAAGCTAAAATGTTTATCTACCCCTAAGATTGGAAGACCAATTTTATGAAAACATTAATTCCATGTTATTCTTCATCTAGTGGAGTAGCATGAACTTAACTTAGGGATTTATTTTAAAAGTAAGATTTGTAACAAACAAGCATGCATCTTGATAGGAATGACATAAACAAAACATAATGTGCACTAAGATGAACAAGGACTAAACATGCAAACACACACAAGTGACATGTTAACATGGAAATAGGTGACCAAAATCTAAGAAGATGACAAATAAGGTGTATGAACACATTTAAATAAAAGAATATAGGCTAAAGTTGTGAGGACAACATTTTTATGTCATGAGACTCCTTAAAACACAAGAAAAATGCATGAATATACAAAATACATGTTAAGGTGGACATTCAATCATGTGTCAAGTATGTGAAAATAATGAAATATGATAGAAAATGCATAGATAAGGGGGTTGTATTGATGTTAGAATGAAAGACAAGGTGTTTGGTCTACCATGCAACATCAAGACAAGAAAAAAGCATCAACACTCTAAGACTACAACAAACAAGGTAACAATAATGCATGAGAACTTTAGAAGGGTCATGGTAACATATAGAGTCATTAGGATGATGAAAATGTTGAAAAATCAGAGAATATGCAGAGTCAAGTGGAGGAAATATACCAAAAGTTTCAAGCTTTAGCCTTTTCATTGAACAACAGTTTTAAACTTCACCTTTTTGGATTAAACAGCAAAAGAGTGATGAAAAGTAGGGACTTTTTAGTTAGGTATGGATAAATGAGAGTTTTGAGAGGGACTATGAGTGAGATAAAGGTTTTTGGAAGGACTTTTGGTGATGGTTTTAAAGGGATCCGAAAATGGAAAATAGTTTTTTTTTTTTTTTTTTTTAGTTTTTGGTAGGAGTGGAAAATAGAAGGAATGAAAGAATGAGTGGGAGTTTTTCTGCTAGGAATCTCTTTTTTTTAGCTGAGTCCAAGTTTGGCTTATATAGCCATATGGCCATAGAGACAAAAGACAAAAGGACAAGGGCATTTTGGGTTTTTGGTGCATGTACCTTATGCAGAGGTCAAGTACAGTGCTCAACTACCATGCAAACCCATTGGTTTGCTCAGCAAAAATAGTGGATCTAGACTACTTTATTCAGTTAAGCATTGGGTAATTTCAACCTTACCCTTTGACAAATTGCCTAATGTCATGAAATGTCCTTTGTCATTGGCTGTTTAGACCTTAAGATTTTGTTTAAATCTAATCACAAGCCAAAAGACGAAGCCTAGTATGAATTTTGATGATTTTTGGTGCAAGAAACGTGTTTGAATCAGATCTTGAATCTGTGGTGCAATGGCTAAAAAATGGCTTGAACTAGGAAAATGTGTCTTTGTGTATCGATACAGAACATTGTGTATCGATACATAAGGCAATTTTACCCATGAGTATCAATACAATGAACTGTGTATCGATACAAAGAGCAAAAAAAGTTCCCAGTCTCGAGACTTAGAGGCATGTATCGATACTTCATGGACTTATATCGATACTCATGCTTGTGTATCAATACATTTTGCCAAAAATCACAACTTTAGCTATTGCCAAGGTCTGTATCGATACGAACATGCTAGCTATCGATATCACATCTTAGGTATCAACACCAAACCCTATTGTATTAATACTACATGTGAAAATTTAAATTTTTGGCGCGATAAAGCTTCGTATCAATACTTGTGCACCAATAAAACTAGCATGTACCTGCATCTTTTTTATTTTCATCAACTTGGACACAAACAATAGGAAATTGGTTCGGGTACTCATCTGAGTGACTCCGATGACACCATGAAAAATGGCCTTTGATGCCTCATCTTACATTTCTCTCTAAGATGAACCGTAGGCATTTCAGATTTTCCAAAAAAAAATTTTGCTTAGCACCATGTCGACTAATTATGCCTGGCGATATGACACCCAGTAGTTATCCCCCAGTTTTATTTTTATTTTCTAATTTTATCATCTTTCACCCTAAGTCTTAGGATGCCAAATTTGGTCCAGACAAAATGAGGTGTCTACATTTTCTATATGTTTTGTATATTTTTTCAAAAATATTATAAAGTTTCACTTTTTAAAAGGTATTGTTTGTGATTTAGTGATTCCAAATGAGTCCAAGATGATTTTTTAAAATTAGCTGCTTCATTGTCCTTGCACATGTTGCAGTGTTGAATGAGTCTCAAATTCAAAAATTATTTTCACCTAGAAAGTGATTTTCTAGGATTTTTGGAATATTTTTATATTAACCCTTATTATATCACCTTTCTGAAGGTACCTCATTTGACCCCTAAAACTTTAGACTAGTGTAGAATAAAATTGGAAATGGAGATCGTGCGATGCTGTCCCTTACTTCAGCACTTGTAAAATTAATTGATTTTCCAAAATTCTCACTCTAAGGCATTCAAATGCCTCTAAATGAGTCCAATCAACTCTGTTAAGTCAAGAAATATATGTCAACCCTCTTTTAGGCTCAGATCAAGGCACAAACATTTTTAAAATTTTACCATTCATTTTCATTAATTCTTTTTTTTAAAAAAATTGTACTTTGTCAAAATCCATCAAAAGTACCATGTTATCAAGAAATTATTCCATTTAAGTCTTTCAATCTTATCTTTACAAAAAATTATTAAAATTTTTAATTACAAAGGACACTCTAACCTCGTTTTTCTAAAGGATACTTTAACCCCACTTTTCAAAATTTTGTTTAAAATCAAATTTTCTCTCTCCCAAGTTTCTCTGGATTTTTTTTCAAAATCCAAGCTTGTTTTTTACACCTCAGTTAACGTATGAATCCAAACGCATTCAAAGATTGTTAATTTGGTTATTTCTAGATAACTGATGATAATTGAAGTATATCTTGATCGATGTTTTTATTTTCTTTTTTTCGTGTGATTCATTTTTTGCAATATTATATTATTTTACCTATGCCTTGCTAACACATCTTTTTTTGTGGCATTAATTTTGCATTCATATTTCCAAATTGTTTGTGAAAATCATAAGGTAATATTCTATGTCGATATCTCTATATTGTTTAAAATGAAATATATGATTTTCAAAATTAAATTCGAAGATCATCTATAGTTAAAAATTTCTATGTTCCCCACCTCTCTAGGTGTATATAAGATTCAAATATTTTGCAAAAAAAAACTTGAATTTATCACTTTACATAAATTCATGCATAAAAGGGGGTTATATCAAAATAGTGACAAGTCAAAACTGAGAAAACTAAAACCAAGTTAAGATATAGTTAGATGGTACCAATTTCGAGCATCATGGGAGTGCTAATCCTTTCCCGAGCTCAACCACCCAACCGTTTAACTTCTTGACCATGCAAACTATGGAATTGATGTTTCAAGTTTTGTAACTTAGAACATCAGTTTCAATAGGCATTCAATCATGCCTTGCCCAAATTATCGATGGCGACTCTAATTGTTGGTCATTTTGCGGTGGCCATCCAAGAGTAGTTGGATAAGTGATTCGTTCAACACCCCTTCATGATCAAAGGTCAAGAATCTATACTTTTTTGCTCTTGTCACATGATAAAGGAAGACTACTAGTCAAAAGGACACTTCCCTATTAAGAAAATTACCTTTAAGTTGTGCTCGCTTCCCGCTCTACGAGGATTTTTTAGGGACACATTGCAATAGCAACTAATAGCATTTTCTTCATGACAAATTTTGAAATGGTTTGTTCACGATTTAGCGTATGAGCATAGCAACTTGAAATATGGCTAGTTGACACATAGTTTGAACGAGTTGTTCATGATTTAGCATATGATCTTCACTGATTGAAACATATTTTAAAAAAAGGTCATGGCCTTAAATACCTTTTCTGGTTCATTTGTAATGAGCCCAGAACTTCCAGAGAAATATTGTCTTTAGTGGTTATGTAAAATCTAAATTTCATGAACATAGTGAACCTAAGATATTATGTTATAATCTTAATAATGTGTTGATTGGTTAGACATTATTTGTACAAGACTTTTATGTTCAGTGACATTATTTGTACTTTTAGGTATAATATAATCACATAATTATTTCTCTAACTTTTATAATATTTGGATTGTTATAACAATTATGACTTGTTTAGCAATAAGAAAGAAGATGCATCTATTCATAATTCTAATTTTACAATTAAAGTTAATGGAAACTATGTTCTAAATATTATTGTTTGCTTCTATTTCATTGTTGATTAGGAAATACAAAAGTAGAGGTAAAATATCTTTCACTCAGAAAACATTTAATAGGTATAATATTAGCACAATCAACTTACATAAAATATGTTTTGAAAGTGATAAACTGAGCTCAAAATTTTGTAGAATGGATAGGATTAATATTGTATCATTTATTCAAAAATAATAGTCGATTAAAAAAAATAAAAATATGGGTATAGAAGAAATGACTATCAATTTCCTTCACATTATGTCCCACTATACCAAGAGTAGAGTTCTTCAATGTCAAATAACCAAATCTAGTGAGATAGTGAATAGGCAATTTTATGTAATGTTAAACTCAGTTTTAAGGCTTCATGTAATGCTTCTTAAAAAAAACAAAACCAATGCTAGAGAATTCAACAGATGATAAATGGAAATGGTTTAAGGTATTGTCTCATAGTCCTTATAATGAACGCAAATTGTTTGATACAATTTAATATGTAAATAAGTACTTATTATATATTTTCATTTAGTCTATGAGTTTAGGGTTATTTAAGTGCCTTAGATGGAATATACATAAAGGTCAATGTGTAATCAATTGACAAACCTAGATATAGGTCAAGGAAAAATGAGATTGCTACAAATGTCCTTGGTGTTTGCACACCATACATATAATTCATTTATATTTTATCAAGGTGGGAAGGTTCTTTAACTGATAGTAGAGTACTTAGGAATGCCATTAGTAGGAAAATAGTTTAAAAATTCCACAAGGTAAAGCTTAACTGCATGAGTACATATTATGTTAGGAAATAAAACTTCAAGCACTTTTGTATATTAATTCAATTCTTAATTGGATAGGGTATTACTATCTGTGTGATGCTGGATACACAAATAGGGAAGGTTTTTTTGGCACCATATAGAGGTCAAAGATACGACTTGATTGATTGACAATAAGGACACCAACATTTCACATTTCAAGAATACTTCAATATGAAACATTCTCAAGGAAGAAATTGCATTAAGAGATGTTTTGGCATATTGAAACCTAAATGGGCAATTTTAAGGAGGAATCATTTTATCCAGTGAAAACACAATGTAGAATAATTTCTGCTTGTATTCTCCATAATTGCATTAGGTCTGATATACTAGTTGGCCTTATGGAAACTAATATTGTTGAAGTAGATGATAGTCAAGCAAAAGGCAAGGATGAAGAGGACTTGATCAAGTATTGTGAGCCAAGTAATAGTTAGACTAAGTTTCGAGACAAGCTAGCAGAAGAGATATTCACTAATTGGTTAACCTTAAATACTTGAGGATAGTTCTTAGTTCTTATTATTTCCTGTCCTTGATCTATACCTTTGCACTTTAAATGTTAATTTCATTTGTTTGACTTATTTAATTTTGATTGACACTATACATGAATTTTCCATAAATGTTAAATTAAATTAATTTTTGAATCGAGGTTGCTGTTGAAGAATAGCTTCTTATATTTGGTGTTTAGGGATTTTTTAAAAAAATTTTCATACATGTTTAAATTGGTAAGACTTGCAAATGTCATCATGTAATATAAAGGTAAGGATTCATAAGAAATAGACAACTAGGAGGTAAGTAAAAGGTAGTAGGCTAAAAGGAAAAATGTCATTCTTGTTGAATGTTAAAAAAAGATCCACATTAGAAGGGGGACAATAGGACCTTTAGGATAGGATATCTATCATAGCTTGAAAAATTGTTAGAGAACAAGCTTTCTGTAACACAACGTAAAGCCAATCCACATGTTAATTCTAGGTTAAAGTTACTAAAAAGGCAGTATAATGCTATATCTGTAATGGTTAACACTGGACAGTGGATTTGGTTAAAAGTAGAAGAAAAATGCTTAACTATGCCAAATAATGTATTTGATGATAGGGTTCGAGTAAGTAGATGACTTAGTCAATTAATTGATTTGTATTTTTCTTTTTTATTACATATCAATAGCTATTTTTATCAACTTAATTTATTTAATGCTTCATATTTGTTTTGTAAAGTCAAATCAGCTAGTGGTTTGAGAAATGAACAATTTTCTCATTTTACCAACCTTGTCTAAATATTTAGAAAGGATAGAGAAATAGAACTTATAGGTAACACCTCAGTGATGCAACAAAAGTAACTTGATGCTGAAAAATATGAGTCTATAGACACACTTGATACTGAACTTGATGGCCAAAGTGATTTTGAATTGAGAGATAATATCGATGCTCCAACTTGTCAAACAGTTATTGCTGATTCAATAAAAAAAGCTATGACAAGTAAGAAAAGGTCTTGTAGCATTGATAGATTGTCTAAGCTAGTGGAAGAGATAGGCAAGTTTAAGACTTCATATCGAGAAGTTACTCAAGAGATTAATGGCATCTTCAAGAAAAAGGGAAAGGCAAAAAAGGCTGAAAAGAGGATAATGATTTTCAAGAAATTATGGAAATTGAAGGCCTTTCCAAAGACAAGATGCTTACTATAGGAGAATATATTAATAAAGATATACACTAGCCATACTTCTTCTTTGCCAAAATAATTCACAAGAGATTACATTCTTAAGTAATTAAGTGAAATGTAATCCCTATTAACCTTTTTTTGACTTCAACCTTTCTACAAATATGCAGCTCCTCTTTATGCTCGAAGTTTTTTTGAAGATATTGGCCACTTTTTGACATTGAATACACTAATATTTTGACTTTCTAGCTTATGTGTTGAGATACCATAAATTGATGTATGTAAAATTATTTCTAATTTGCCTAGTAAATTAGCTATCATATGTCAACAGCTTTAAATGATTACTTTGGCAATTAATAAACTTGAATTCCAAATATGTTAACAAGTTGATATTTTTGGCATCTAATGGCATTTTGTCTATTGGTTTATTGTAGGGTAATTTACATTCGATGTTACTGAACTTAGCATCAATTTTTATATAGGTCAAAAACTATTAATTTCATCAAATTACATCACTAAACTTTTATTATTAACAAAGTAAATCACTTACATTAACTTTGTAAGTAATTCTAACAAAAAGGTTGACCCAGTATGAATATGTGATGTATTTCTAATAAATATTATCTCAATGAGATAAAAAAATAAGTTATGTATGCATATTGAGTCAACTTTTTCGTTAGAATTACTTAATAGAATTAGCTTAAGTGACCTAATTTATTAATAATAGAAGTTCAATGACGTAATTTAATAAAATTAAAAGTTTGCAACTTACATGAAAGTTAATGCTAAGTCATTGACTCAGAACATAACTTACCTTTTATTGCATTTTAGGTTTTCTTTAATTTCTTTATTTTGCCTTTTGGGTTTATTGCTTTGGGCATCTAATATCATTTTGTTTATTAGTTTGTTCATGATTTAGTATATGAGCATGGCCACTTCAAAAAAGGCTAGTTGATTCCCTTAAAGCTGAAATAAGTTGCTAAGCTTATATAATATTCATGGTTTCTCTTGATGAACAAAGGTAAAAACACTTGGTTTGTTCATGCACTTTCCAATTTATAGCTTGAATTTTCATTCATTAAGCCCTAATGATAAAACTGCCACAGAATAAACATGACAACATAGCAAGTATAGGTAGATAGAACATAGCAGTAAGAAAATCAAATCTCAATAATTAAAATAAAAAATATATTGGTGTGGATTTTTAGTTAATCAAACTACATATTTTGAAATACAAAAATGCATATGATCATTAGTAAAAAAAATACAAGTTATATTACAAGTCATTATATAGTATTAGCTTATGCAAAGGCAAGGTATTTTAGTAATGTGATGATTTGGAAATGTTGCATTCCTAGCCAATGAAACGTGTTCATCTTCAATAAAAGGATGGTCAACCAAACACATGCATGTAAGATTAATAAGAATGTGACTGTGTTATCTTGCAAGGGAATCCTATTACCAAAGGTCATCAAACATTATCCAAAACAAACCCCCTATCACATGTAATTACATAGAAATTACAAATTACATATAAATATTATCAGTTACATATAAGCATTATAAGTTACATAAAATATTACCTTTACATTTAATTACATAAAACATTCTAAATTACATATAGACATTACAAGTTACAAATAAACATTACAAGTTGCATAAAACATTGCTTTTACATGTAATTACATAAAACATTACCTTTATTACACTTGGCAATTTGTGTAACTATGTAATATTCATATATTTAACGGAGCCATAATCGTATTTAAGGTATCTTATATTTTATTGGTTTTGATAGGTTAATAATTTATATTATATAGATTTTGAGAATATATTCATGTTATTTTGTGTCAAGTATTTAATTCATTATACTTGTCATATTCTTATAACTATGTCTAAAATTACAAGGTTTAACCTTTATAAGATTATATAAAACATTAGAAATTACATATAAACATTATTGGTTACATAAAACATTACCTTTACACTTGTAACTACATAAAATATTGCCAATTACATATAACTGTTGCCCAATTATATATATACATTACAAATTACATATAAATTTTCTTTAATTAGGTAAACCAATTTTTTTTCAACGGTTTAGATCTATTTTTTTATTTTATAGTAAAAAATTTTTGAAGCTTATCTTAAGAAACTTATATCAAAATTTTCCTTAAAAGTATCCATTGGAATATTGCAGCAACGTTAGACAATGACAACTATATTTTTTAAAAGGAATATAAATAAGTAGATCACATTAATATATTTTATAAATATAATCATTATAATGACAATTATTAAAAAAGAATAAAGATTTTTTTAAATTTTCGTGAGGTATGGCAATGGTAGTAAAACATTAGATATCCAACACTATCTAATTTGTTTTTCGGATTCAGATGTTGTGGATTTAAATAATTTGTGTATTCGAATAATTTTTTATTCAAATATTAGATTTACTGTTTAAAGCAAATTCGAAGCATATTCGAATATGAACCTTTGAATATCCATTACTTAAATTTGCTTTAATTTTGTTTGGATTGTGTTAGATATCTAAATTTATTATCCAAATCTGCTTTATTCATATGAATTCAGATATTTGAATTTGATAGCTATATATATATATATAGTTATTGTGTAATTTTATATTTTTTGTACAAAAAATATTTAATAAATTTAGATATTTAGAGGATTAGGATATATGACGAATATTGCTTTTGAATTGGATGCAGATTTTGTAGTAATATTTGAATAGTAGTAATAAACTGATTTAAATTTTTAGATAAATTAAGCAAATTTAGATTTAATTATTTAAAAATATTGTAAATATCTAATTCGCTGTCTAAGAAAGAGTTTTGAAGAATTGCAAATTAATTAATAAATAAATAAATTTTTATAGAAAACTATGAAATAAAAATTGAAAAAAGTTTTAAAAAATTCTAAAATATAACTATAAACTAAAAATATTTACTATCTATTGTTATTAGAATAAATAATTATTTATTAGGTAAAAAAAATTTACGTGAAAAAAATTTGTAATTATTTTTATTCTTTAAGAAAAACAACAAAGTAATTAGTCAATTTGAACTCTCACAATAGAAGAAAGTAAATATAATAATTGCTAAAAAATGTAACTTAATTTTATTTTATAATTTTGTCACTTGACTTTTTAAAAAGTTAAAAGTTAAAATTTAAAATTTAAATTTTTTTTTCAAATTAATTTAATAATAAAATTTAGGCATTCCAATCTATACCTTTTATAAATTAAAAGTATCTCTAAAGGGTTTAGAAATTGACAGCTGTCCATATTTTTTGGGTTTTAATGGGTTTGTGTGTGGGCAGAATTTTTTATGTTTTTGGGCTCTTTTACGTTGTATAACTGTATTTCTCTTTAAAAGAATTATAAACAAGTTTACGTGGGTATTTTGAAGTAGAACATTTTAAAGGTCGAACTTCAGATGTTACTTTCATTGACACCTGTATTGGATGTGCCTTTTTTAATAGAACATTTGTTAAAGGTTAGACTTCTAGGTGTACTTTCATTGATACTTGTATTGGATGTGTTCTTTTAATTTAATTTTTCTTAACTATAAGAGAAAGAAAATAAAAAGAGTAGCAGAAACCACAATGAAAAACTAAGAGAAACGGAGCCAAAATCTTATTTGCACCATTGCTTCTGTGTTTGCAGGTTCATTCTTTTGATTCTTATTTTGTTATTTTTTTTCTGTAGGTTTTCACAACCTTCTTCTTTCTCCTCCATTTTTGTTCTTTTTTTAGTTTTGATTCTGGGTTTGGTGGTTTCAATAAAGTCATTCCATTTAAGGAATAAATGTTTCATGATTTTAAAAGAAATGAATGAAATTGAATAAGTTTTTTTTTTTTTTTTTACTATTTTATCAGATGTTGTAAGTATTAGGGATCAAAACTAGAAAAGTTATATATTGATAAATTTTATTAATATTAGAATGTTTTGAGTCTTAGTTGTTTAGTTGTTACGGATCTTATTAGCTAATTTCAGTTGTTCTATTTTTAGTTTTAATAAGTTGTTTTCTTTGGAATTGTTCCGAGTTGATTGGAGCTTTGTTATTGACGTTTTTTTTCTTAAATTGTTGCAAGGATTGCCTTAGCCATTTCAGCATCTAATTTCTCTTTCGTAAGAACTGTACCAGTCACTACACTGCTTTGGTTCCCAGGTCAGTCTTAGTTTTAATGGTTTATTTTTTTATGATTAGTTAGGTTGTCATTGTTTATATATATTTTAGTTATTAAATAGGTTGTTAAATGTTTGTTTTATGTGTTGTCTTTTGAATTTGCTACTTTTTGTGTATAATGGTTTGATGTATAATTATTTCTTAGTTGTACTATCAATTCTATGTATAGTCTTTGGTTAATAAAACCAGCTATTGTTCACTTAAATTATGGATGATATCAACCAAACGAGAGAGAATAGGATTAGAAAGTTGGATAGATTAAGATTGAATAGATTAAGGAGAAGAAACAATGCCAATTCCAATGTTACGCTTGATAGTTCTGTTGGCAGATCCGCGGGTCATAGGATTATTATTCCAAAGGAGAATAAGAGTGTTGAATGATTAAATACCGTAGCTATAAATAGAAAAAACTTACAAGGTTTGAACGATGCTTCAATGGATTCACCATTACTTGTTATGAAAACTGTAAGCAATGAGTTGAACAATTATCATTATGGGGATCAACCTCATTTATCAGTGCATTGCACTTTTGGGTTTAATGGTGAATCACGAACACTTTCAGCATAAGTTTTAAGGTCTACTATCCCTAAAAATTCAATCATTGATCAAAAAAGAAAATTCCAATTTGATTCCACCGCTTCAACAAGTTCTGGCAGTTCTGTTAGGGATTTAAGTATGATTCTAGACACATTTTATTTGTGTTATGCGGGTGTGATTTCTGAGGAAGAAGAACAACTATGATTAAACGAGGGCCGTGCAAGAAGAAGATTTAATGGTCATTTAAGTGAGTTATACTAGGTCACAAGGATTTTAATTTTTTTGATTTGTTATCGCAAATGTTCTATTACATTTAATATTAATAATTTTTTTATTTACATTATAGATACATGCTATGTTGCCTTTAATTTCTGTGGTCCTAAGTGTATTTCTCCTTTCTGTAAAGCTGTGACGTAGTATGAAGAGAAGACTGATATTTCAAAGCAAACAACAAATCCCACATTTTCTCTTTGCTGTCAGAAAGAGAGTTAGACTTCCTCCTTTTAGGAATGCACCATAATTTTTAGATGACTTGCTTGATTATAGGAGTGTAGGGCTGCTAAATTTAGAGAGAACATAAGAATTCATAACTATGTTTCAATTTACTTCTACTTGTGGTAAACTTGATAATTCCATGAATAATAAAGGAGGCCCATATTTATGAGATCAAAGGATAGAATCATCAAATGATAGGATCATTACTTTCTATTACGGGTCAAAATCCTAATTTTGCTCAGTTATATGTATATGATACAGAGAATGAGTGTGCTAATAGAATGGCTGTTTGAGTAGTAACAATGATGAATCTAAAATTGATAGGAGTATTGTTGATGGATTAATCAAAATGCTTGAACAATGAGATTGTAAAGGTTTTTAGAACAGACAGAGATAGGTTTTTAGAACAGCCAGAGATAGATTTAAGGAGTCAAAACTATGTTCCAATGAAGCTTAGATTGATAGGAACAAAGGATCAAACGCAAAGAAATTATGCTCCACCAAGTGGATCTGAAGTGGCAGCATTGATCGTAGGAGATATAGGTGAATACAATAGAATTTAGAGGTGGCAATTGGGCGGGTTTGGGCAGGTTCGGGATGGGTCATTTTGGATTCGAATTTTTTTGGGTTCGGGCTTATTCGGGTTCGGGTTCGGGCTTATTCGGGTTCGGGTCAATTCGGGTTCTGGCCAATCCAAGTTCGGGCCAATTCGGGTTTGGGTTCGGGTTCAGTTCGGGTTTAAGTATAGTTTACATCAATTTTTTTATTTTATGTTAAATGTAATCACTTTTACGTAATTTTAAATTC
>JBBYHL010470411.1:0-13669 GCA_038381835.1 Adansonia madagascariensis | reverse complement strand
TATTGTTTATGTTTTTTTTTTATTGTTAGGGATTATTCATGCCCAAATAAATATTGATTTGAATGAATATGGTAATATAGGAGTGAAACATAAAGGTTTGATTGTTTCCCCGACTCACACCGTGCACTTGCATTCGCACTAGATTCCCACCATACACCATGGTGTGGTTAGTATCCTAATTGTTAGAAGGAAGTAAGCCATCCACCTTCATGAGTAACCCTTCGCATAGGTATGGCAAAACTTTTTGGGATGTAGATTACCTATGTTTCTCGTAAGTACCCCTTCACACTTGCATAGGGAAATACATCCACTAGATCGAACCCATTCCACCAAACCTACAATGGGCCTTGGATCGGGGTGCCCCAATTGTTCTTACGGGATGGAAGAATGATTTGAATACTAAAGTAGCCATCAACTTCAACGCATATAGTGAACTATACGAGCTAAACCATGTCAAGCCATACTAAATGCTACTAGAATAACTTAAAGATTAGGGTCACTCAGGCAAACATTTCTTACCTTTATTCCTACATACCATTGGTTACGAGGGTGATGATAGGTAAACATTGTCACCGCGTTTATCTTGTATTTTCATGATCATTCCTTTACGATATGGCATGGTAAATCCTCTTTAATAGTGCATAAGAACAAGTGAATGCCATTACCTACAATGCTATCTTGAAATAGTCATATCTGACCGAAATAAACCATTATGCTGCCCCAATGATGGCTTAGTATGTACTTAACATAAATGGTGATGAACAAACATCATCGTTTAAACGGTCAGTCGTAGTCATCACAAGGTATCATGTTGCTTCGTGAAGAGGAAATGTTATATGGACATGCTAGTATGCTGCTTGTTTAATGCCTCGATATTTATATTCATCATGTCTGCCCCAGGCATCGTACCGCTTATTCTCAGGGCAAATTTTGTGACACACTTTTGCTGCTATTCTTTCATTCCCTTATCCTTTACCTATTATTTTGTATTGGTTACTAACTCGTTCTTTTTTTGCTTTTTTTTTACCATGCATCATTTCATCATCATTATTGTCATTATGGGACAATTGGCTCTAACAGATCAGTGTTCACCAAGAGGCATCTGTCATGAAGCAACAGTCCACTTCAGAGCTAAAACCCTTTGAAGAAGTCCTAGCATGGTCGGAGCATGGGTAGCGTGAAGACGGGGATATTCTAAAATCAGGGTATGCCTTGATAGTGCATGAAACCTTCAAGATAGGGTATTGTCAAAATGATTGGCAAGATCTAAGGACCATATGGATTGACTGGGACAATACTGAAAGGGAATCATTCACTAAGAGATATGGAGACATTTCTCTGCTGCTTCAAGTTTGCTTTCATGTCGATTTGTTGCAAAGGGCTTCTGAGTTCTGAAATCCAGCATACCAGTGTTTCACTTTCAATCATAAAGATTTAGTCCTCACAGTTGATTAATACACCACATTACTCAACATTAAGAGGGCAAAGGTCGACAGAATATAGTGTAAAGCATTGAATCCTCTAACTTTAAGAAAAGATTAGCTCAAATCCTTAGGGCAATAGAGTCTTGGATTGAGAGTCATATTAAAATGAAAGGGAACAATGAATGCATCTCATGGGCTAGTTTGAAAGAAGCGATGGAAAGTACCGTTGACATCTAAAAATTCCAAGATATCTATGCTTTGGTGATATATGGTCTGGTTATATTCCCAAAGACATTAGGCCATGTTAAAGCCATGGTAGTAGATGTTTTTTCTTACGTATGTCGCAACATCAATCCTGCCTTGGCCATCATTACCGAAACTATTCAAGCTCTTAATTTTTGTAAAAAAATAGGTACGAGCCATTTCATCGGGTGTGCATCGCTCCTTCACATTTGGCTTATCAATCACTTCAGCTTAAAAGAAAGTAGGACGTGGCACTGCTTCTTACCTAGTTTAACCCTATCTCTAAACTAATTAAAAAGGAATGGCTTCAAGACAAATCTGAAGAGCAATGGGTCCAAAAATTTTGAAACCTCAAGGAGGAGGACATAACATGGAAGACCTCTCGATTTTTCCCACAAACGGTCATATATCGATATAGAGATTATAGTTATGTACCGTTTATAGGACAATGGGGAAGTACTAGCTATGCCTATCTTTTAGTTCTTCGACAATTTCAGTGTCATCAATTTATCCTCTTCATCCAAGACTTAGAGTTATGGATTTCGATTATGATGAGTCTAACTACAAGTCGAAAGTCCAACTAGCCTTTCAAGCATGGAAACAAACCCACTGTATTAAAAGATATTGGAAAGGGATTAGTATGACCCAAGGATATGATGAATGGAGGATCTATCGAATTAATGACTAGCATCGAGACATAACAAATGCCAGTTGACAAATTTTTTTCTAAAATTAAATTGCTCAAGCAAGAGTTCAAACAAGGAAAAGCAACCTTTGCTAAGGGGATCGCTCAATTAAAAGAGAAAAATAGTCAACTAAAAATGGACCTCTACCTCAGGGATGGCAAGATGAGTAAGGTTGTCAAGGACAAAAACCACTTCAAAAAGGATTTCGAGAGCTTAAAAAGAGACTATGTCACCCTTAACAAAGCAAGTAAGTCCCGAAGACTTGGAAAGTCATCAATCAAGTGGAGGACAAAAATTACTATTCTCAAGAAAGAAGTACACCAATGTAGAGAAGCTACTAAGGTTAATAAGGAAAAGCTTATTAGAACCCAAGTTCTTGCATCAACTTATCGAAGGAGGAATAAATGGTTAAAGGCTCTAGTCTGGCATTTGAGAGCAAACCAGGCTGAAAATGGAATTCTAACACTCAAAATCCAAGACTTAGAGCATTCTCTTCAAGCTCGCCAAGGCCAAGTCAATGCACTAATAAGAGCCTCCAAACAATGGGAGCAAGAATGGCTTCAATTGGTTGATAACGCATGCCAAAACTATCAAGACTATCATTGCTGTCTCACAAAGCAGATCCAAGCAGCTCAATTGGAGGCCAATAACATGATAGATATAACCTGATCCTTGATACATGATATCTTACCCACCGAAGCCTACAAGCAAAAGTTGTTGTATTTCATGGACCATGTAATCAAGCAATGTAATCGTGTCAGGCATTGTCAAATGTAATCACATGTAACCAAGATATTTTGTTACTTTAATGAAAGATGCTATTGGTGGAGCTACCCCTTTATCCAATTTTCCTTTTCGCATTAGCATAACTAACCTAATCTTTTCATGGTTTTTATTCATTCATGATCGTATATTCACTCTCATTACATCAAACATATGCATGAAAATATCATAAAGGCCTAATTAAGAAATAAAGTGAAAGTGGTTCAAAACATAGAATCTATAGTTCACTATATATACAACACTTGCAATAATCAGAAAGTGATGGAAAACGATCACCAAGCCTACATTGAAAGACTCGAACTCATATATACAGAATCCCAAGAGTAGGCACTCTATAAGAATGAGGAACTTTAAGCACAGATCATCGAGCTAACTAAATTACTGTCCAATGTGTTAAAAGAAAAAGGGTAGACGAGCATAGTCGAGATAGGGAAAGAATCGACCCACCCTAAAAGCAATTTGAATGGTGGCATTGAGTCCGCCAATGCTCAAGAAGGGGCACTACATGGGCAGCACCTTTCGGCAAACATTCCACCATCTTAGCCATTTATTTATATCAGTCCTGCAATAGTGTCCCACTTAATTCAAGGATTTCAAGGCATGGGCTTTTCACCGTCAAAGCCTATAGTCCCGAACCTCGATGAGCACATGAAGCAAGAGAAAACAAAGAGGCCCTCAGAAAATGATGAGGCTTTCAGATAAGTATCATTCATTAGATAAGCATCTTCGAGCTGTGGAAGAAAGTAACAAATTTAGAATAAGTCATTAGGGCTAGTTTTGAGCCTTGTCATCCCGCCTAAGTTTAAAGTGCTTGATTTTGAAAAATAAAACGGGACTACTAACCCTACTGCCCATCTTTGCATGTACTGTTGTAAAATGGTGGGACACGAAAAGAATGAGAAACTGCTAATCCATTGCTTCTAGGACTGCTTGACTGGGGTAGCCCTTCGATAGTACATGGGTAGACTTGGCATGCACATTCCTTGAACAGTATAAGTATGTGTCTAATTGGGTTCTAGATCGTCTTTCTCTCATAAACATGGAGAAGAAATCTTCTAAGAGTTCTAGATAGTATGCTCAAAGATGGAAGGAGGAGGTAGCTCCAGTTCACCCTAGTCTAACTAAAAAAGAAATGATAGTTATGTTTGTCGGCACCCTACGAGCTTCTTACTATGAAAGGCTAGTAGGAAGCACCATGAAAAATTTCGCTGATAATCAGGTGAAATGATTGAGAATGTCGTCAAGAGCAGTAGGATATTTTTCGGGGAAGCATCTGGATCGTAAAAAATGTAGCAAATAAAGGTAAAAAAAGGGAAGTGAATGTTGTAGGCGAGAATCATGCTAGGTTTAATCAAAGTCTGCATCTAGCACAGCTTATGTACTTCCCAAGCATATTGAATATGCATCTTACCCATTGCTCATTAGCACCGCAACTAGTCCACACTATTTATTTTGCTCCTACAATGAGCTTTGCACCAAATCCAGTGGAAAGTGCAGCTTGAATGCACAGCCCCGCAATATGCATAATGTAAGAGCTCCGAATAACCAAGAAGCACCCCAAGAAAGAGAATACTTTGAACCACTCCTTTGCTCGTATAAAGAGATTTACTCTCGCTTATTGGTAGACAAACTAGTGGCCCCAATATTCATGAACCCAAGATCACCATTGCACCCTAAATGTTATGATAAGAATGCCTATTATGAATACCATGCCGGAGCACAAGGCCACTCAATTAAGAACTGCACTTCATTCAAAAGAAAGGTGCAGGGTTTACTAGAAAAAGAAGTGATCAAGATTGAGCAAGGTCCTGGACTCAATGTGGGGGCTAACCCACTCCCTAATAAAGATGAACCGAGAGTGAATGAGATAATTGATGGAAAAAGCTGTTAAATTGAAAGAAGCATGGAAGAAGTCAAAACCCTAATGTGCAAGGTCTGATAGGCTTTCATGAAATTTAGAATTGTAGCAGATAACAAAAGTTAAAGAATAAATGCCATTGGTACATCTTGCTGCCACTATGGTCAAAACATGACTTGCAACATTGTCCATTATTCTTGAAGATGGTCAAAAGGATGATGGATCGATCTGGAATCGATTTTTATGAGGAGTGAGATGGACATGATGATCCATTTATCAATGCTTCTAACGAGGAGAGACCCACTGATGGTCAGATCTCTAGTTATCTGTCTCTCATGGGCATGAGAAAAAGAGCTAATAAAAGTTTTAGGTAGTACGTTGCAAGATGGATTACTAACAAAAAAAAAGAAGATTGTTAGATTCATTGGTACATTACAAGCCCCTTATTATGAAAAAAAAACGAGAAGCTTCCCAAAAAACTTTACAGATGTGGTCATACTCTGTGGGAGGATCAATTAGGCCATGAAAAATGAATTGAGTAGAAAAAATATCTACAAGGACAAAGGAAAAGGAAAGATGAAGGCTAGTAAGTAGTCAAAATCTAGTGCCGAAGCCAATTCGTCTCAAACTCGTGCTGAGTTAGACTTAAAGGAAATAATCGTTGAAGAAAATTACGAGATTATAGAAAACATAGAAGTAGGTTGGACGCTAATGAATTTGGTTTGGCAAATCCTGGTGCAAGCTAAGCTACTTAATGCAACTCTGAAGACAGAGGAAATGATTGACAACTTTTGCTATTTCCATACTATTTACGGCTATACTCTTTAAACATTTAGAGAGTTTTGGATAATGGTTCAAAGGATAATGAATGAAGGTAGCATCGAATTCTATGATGAAAAGCAAACCTCGCATACTGAGTCTATAAATGCAACACCATTTGTCAATGCACTAAAAGAAAAAAAAGGGTAATCTTTTTTATAGGATTAGAAGGTCATTGATTTTTTATGATAATCGACCGAGAGTTAAGTTGACTCTGTTCACCCTTCGCCAAAGATGATCATTCAACTTTCATCTCCATTCCTGTACAAAGATGATAAAATAGTTTCTTAAAGCTATGAAAGTAAAACCTTAATCATCGAAGAATCTAGCTAGAAGTAGCAAGTGTTGACCTTTCAAGGGTAAGTCACCTAACTCAAAGCGATCGATGTTATACCCCAATAGCATCAAAAATAGCACTCAACAAGAAAATGCTAATTTTATTTCTCAAGCACCGAAGTCTACAACCAAAAACTCAAATTTACTAGCAGTCAAGGATCCAGTGAGTGAGAAGAAAGCTACGGAATTCCTCAAATTCATCAAGCATAGTGAATACAGCATCATCGATTAGTTGAACAAGCAATCTACCAAGATATCTGTGTTGTCACTATGTTGAATTCGAAAACTCACAGGAATGCCCTTTTCAAGGTTTTGAATAAGGCCTATGTCCTTCCCGACATCTCTATAGGTCAGTTGGATCACCTAGTGAACAACATCACTGTCGACAATTACATATATTTTAGCAATGATGAAATCCCACATGGAAGAAAAGGAAATTACAAGGTCCTTCATATCACCACATATTGTAAAGGCACCACATTGCCTAGGGTGCTAATTGATAACGGGTTGACTTCAAATGTAATGCCTATGTCATGCCTAAAAAAACTCCTTATTGATGCATCTCATATTTAGAATAGTCATATAATTGTGTGAGCATTCGAGGAAACTTGTACAAACATTACGGGGAACATCACCATTCCACTCCAAATCGGCCAATGTACTGGTAAAATTAACTTTCATGTGATAGACATTCCTCCATCATATAAATGCCTGTTGGAAAGGCCTTGGATTCATTTTGCTGGGGCAGTGCCATCATCTTTATATCAAAAGTTGAAATTCATTATAAAAATGAAGTTATCAGCATCAGAGAAGAAGAAGATATCATTGCTACTACCTCGACTAATGCCCTATATGTCAAACTTGATGAAGATATCCCAGAATCCTCTTTGCAATCCTTTGATTTTGTTAATGCTACTTATATCAAGGAAGGATTGCTAATAGTTTAGCCCCACCTAACAAAGAGTACTCATATAGGTTTAAAGTTGACTGTTAGCAAAGGTACCCAGGCCAGAAAAGGGACTCAAAAAATTCCTTCAAGAAATTGCTAAAACCTTGAAAATAGACAGCTAGATCGACAAAAGAGGGCTAGATTCAAACCTAAAGTGCTGCAAAAAAGAAAACAAGCTCAAAAAAGCATGAAAAGAGGATGGCCCATTTATTAGGATGAGACATAGAGAATGAACCAATAATGTTCCCACCATTTCAAGAAAGTTTATGCCTAGGGGGACATGTAAATACTGGTTCAGCTAGCAATGTGCTCATATTAAATAAAGCATTTGAGGATTTCTCCATCGATGTGGTTGATGAACCAAAGATGTCAACCACACATCCGAAGACTGGTCTGTGCCCTTCAAGGTTTATTCCAAGTGTTTAGACTGAGACTGAGATTCATGTACTGTTCAAGTCTATTTCAAAGCAATGCTATGAACTAAACCTACATGCTCTCTCCTAATAGCATTGTATGATCTTTTGTATGGGCAACTTTTATTAAGTATTATAAATGAAAATGACTAAACATTTTGCATTCATTTTTTGTGTTCATATTTCTTGTCAACCTTAGACCATTCTTAACATATTTTTCCACCCATATTATTCTTTTTCATATTTTCAGGTGTTCTGATGGGGATGACATGAACGTTCATACTGAAGCTTTAGAAATCGATTTCGAGCAACCAATCTATGTCGGTGAGGCTGAATTTGAAGAGGATCCTGAAGAGAACCTCATACCCTTAGACCTACTGAAACTAGTTAAATAGGAAGAAAAATAAATATTACCCTATGAAGAACCCACTGAGACCATAAACCTCAGAATAAAGGAAGACTAAAAAGAGGTTAAAATCAAAACCTCCATTAAACCATCAACTCGAGATAAACTAATAAGTCTTATTTAAGAATATCAAGTCGTGTTTGCCTGGTCCTATCAAGACATGCCTGGATTAGATACCAATATTGTAGTTCATAAACTTCCTTTCAAACCTGAATGCAAACCAATCTAGCAAAAGTTAAGGAGGATGAAACCAAAAATGCTCCTTAAGATCAAGGAAGAAGTCAAGAAACAATTTGAAATGGGATTTCTCGAAGTAGCCAAATATCCTGAATGGGTAGCCAACATAGTCCTAGTTCTTAAGAAGGATGGTAAAGTTCGAATATGTATGGATTACAGGGATTTAAATCGAGCTAACCCTAAGGCTAATTTTTGTTGCCTCACATTGATACCTTAGTAAACAATACTATAAAAATTGCATTCTTTTCTTTCATGGATGGATTTTTGGGCTATAACCAAATCAAAATGGCAACTGAAGACATGGAAAAAACCACCTTCGTAACCATGTGGGGAACTTTCTGCTGTAAAATGATGTTTTTCGGGTTAAAGAATGTCGAGGCAACTTACCAAAGGGCTATGGTAACATTGTCCACGATCTCATGAATAAGGAAATCGAGGTCTACGTGGATGATATGATCACTAAGTAAACAAAAGAGAGTTGAGCACACTGCCAACCTATGAAAACTCTTCAAACGGCTATGCAAATATCAGCTTAAGCTAAATCCTACCAGATGCATATTTGGCATCACCTTCGGTAAATTATTAGGGTCATTGTGAGTGAAAAAGGAATAGCGATGGATCCTGGCAAGGTTAAGGCTATTCAAAACCTACCACCACCTCGAACTCAAAAGAAAGTGAGAAGTTTCTTAGGAAGACTGAACTACATAGCCCGATTCATATCTCAGTTGACTGACAAATGTGATCTGATCTTTAGGCTACTGAAAAAAATAAAATCCTGGAGAATGGAATCAATACTGCCAAGAAGCTTTAGATAAGGTCAAACATTACCTTTCAAACCCTTCAGTACTTATGCCACCAGTGCCTAGACGATCACTAATCATGTATATATCAATCATAGACAAGTCGATAGGTTGTGTATTCGGACAACATGATGAATCAAAAAAAAAGGAATAGGATGTTTATTACTTGAACAAAAAATTTATAGAATAAGAAAATAATTATTCATTCGTAGAAAAGCTATGTTGCGCTTTAGCTTGGACAGCCCGAAGGTTAAAGCAATACATGCTGTACCACACTACATGGTTAATCTCCAAGCTTGACCCCATCAAGTATTTGTGCGAAGCCCCTCGCCTTGTCTAAGAGATTAGCCAGATGGCAAGTTATGCTTTTTGAGTACGACATCATGCATGTGAACTAGAAAGCCATTAAAGGCACTTTTTGGCAAGTTGAGTCACAGATGACTATCAGCCTTTAAACTTTGAGTTCTTCGACGAAGACTTGATGTGCATATTCGAGGCAGAGAACACTGTCATGTATGGGTCATCATGGAGAATGTACTTTGATGGAGCTTCATATGCACCAGGCATGGAATTAGGGCAATTCTCATCTCACTTGAAGGAAACCATTACCCTTTCATAGCCAAATTGAACTTTGACTGCACCAACAACATAGCCAAATATGAGGCCTGCATCATTGGACTCCAGGCAGCCATTGGAAGGGGCATTTTAACACTGCAAGTGTTTGGAGATTCAGCCCTCATCATTTACCAATTAAAAAGAGAATGGCAAACATGTGATGCTAAACTAATCCACTATAGGAATCTAATATCGGAGCTTAAGAAAAAGTTTAATGATATTAGCTTTCAACATCTACCTTAAGAAGATAACCAAATTACTGAAGCCTTGGCCATTTTATCTTTCATGTTTAAAGTCAATCAAGAATTAGACATTGCTTATATCCAAATAGGTATCTGTTTAACCTCGGTGTATTGCTAAAATGTTAAAGAAGGGAAAGATGGTTTGCCAAGTTATCATGACATCCTTCAGTATATCAAGGATCAATGGTACTCGAAAGGTGCCACTAAAGCTAATAAGAGAACCATTAGATAATTAGCTGCGAACTTCATTTTGGATGGTTTAAGATTTTGTACAAAAAAGGCTAGGATCAGGTGTTACTCTAATACGTGGATGCCTCCAAAGCCAAAAGAATGCTTGAAAAGTTCGCCAAAGAATTTATGGCATGCATGCCAATGTACACCGAATGTTAAGACAAGTCATGTGATCAGGTTATTATTGGTTTACTCTCGAAAAGGATTGCATTGACTATGCTTGAAAGTGTCACAAATGCCAAATCTACACTAACAAGATCCATGTCCCACTGACACCTCTACATGTTATGATAACTCCATGGCCTTTTTTTGTGTGAGGCATGGACATGATTGGATTGATTACCCCTAAGGCTTCTAATGGGCATCGCTTCATTTTGGTCCTAATCGATTATTTCTCCAAATGGGTAAAGGTAGCTTCTTATGCCAACGTCACTAGATTTGTCGTGTGCAAAATTATAGATGGGACATCATCTATAGATATGGTCTTCCGGAATAAATCATTACTAATGATGCATGCAACCTAAAAAAAAGATGATGCAAACAGTCTACTCTCAATTCAAGATTCAGCATTGAAACTCCATCCTATACTGTCCAAAGATGAATGGAGCAGTAGAAGCGGCCAACAAGAATATTAAGAAGATAGTTGAAAAGATGGCTGAAACGTACAAAGATTGGCATAAAAATTTGTCTTTTGTTTTACAGCTTATCACACAAACGTATGAACTTCCATGGGTGCCACCCTATTCTGTTTCGTCTACAGCATTGAGGTTATCTTGCTAATTGAAGTTGAAATCCTTTCATTTAGAGTCCTGAGGGAATCCTAACTTGAAAAAGCCGAATAGGTTAAGAGATATGAGTAGCATAATATCATTAAAAAGAAAAGAATCAAAGCCATCTGTCATGGGTAGATGTATCAAAAGTGCGTGATGAGAGCCCATGACAAAAAGGTTTGCCCTCATCAATTCTGAGAAGGTGACTTGGTACTCAAACAAATTCTCCCGATCTATAAAGATGCTCAAGGAAAATAGACACCAAACTAGGAAGAACCGTATATGGTGAAACGTGTATTTTTTGGAAGAGCCCTAGTCTCAACCTAGATGGATGGCAACAACCTACCCAACCCCATGAACTCTAATTCTGTTAAGAAATACTAGGCTGAAAGGACTTTAGGATGAAAAATTGAAAGGGTATCCTCTTAGTCCCTTACCTATCACTCATAGAAAAAAGTCAAGGAAAAAAAAAAAGAAAAATGCGAGACAAGACAACAAAAACAAAAAAAAAGGAAAAAAGAGAAACTAGCTTAAGTTGAAAACCTGAGAGGGCGGCTTAAGTGATCAAACCTCTTTATTCAAACCAAGCCAAGCCTAAACCATCATTAGCCTAAAATCAATCTTCCCTGTATTCAAGACCCCAAGTCATAACCTAACCCATCTATTACGTGTTAACCAACCCTACCAAAACCTTATCCACACTTATACTCAAGAAATAGGAACTGCCTAACTTTACGGCCCTATTCCACCATGGGGCAATCAATGGAATCTTCTTATGAGTCAACTAGCACTAAAAGGATTAATTGCTCGAGAGAAATCTTCGAAGGTAGTGAGTGAAGAATTCATGTCATCAACATTAAAGCCAATCGACCAAAAAGATTCCTTTTATCTCTTCTGTATTTCAAAATTTTTCACAATCTCATGAGTTTGTCATAAATTGTACCCTCTTTCTTTAAATAAAAATATTACTTGATTTCTCGTAGAATATTTTTGTAACACTGTATTTCATGTTGCATCGTGTTTATCATTTAATTGATAATGCTTGATGAACAAACAAAACTGATAATAAGATTTCCTAGCATTACTTCAAAAGATAGAACTTTGCAGGATCTTTGTTTCATGTTTAAATAGTAAGAATGAACTCCTGAGGCCACAATCGATCTTGTTCTGGGACCTCACATCTGGAGAATACATTTAAAACCTCCTCAGTAAGTGGTCATGGACATCCTATACCTTCGAAGAGGGGAATACCTTAACATTTAAAGCCTCTAAAAATCTAAAGCAAGATTGACGAACCCTGGGCAAAAGGCCACCTCACCAATACCAAATGAAGCCTAAAATCAACCATTGGATTAGGCCTTTAAAGCAATTACCCTTGCATCAGTTAGGCAGGCATTGGCATCTCCATGCATTATGCATCATTTAATATCCTACAGGCATCAGCTCCTATACAAAAGTTAAATTTATAAGGAACCTATGGTACAATTTTTTTAATTTTGAGAAACTTCAAAAGGCCTCAAGTAAGTATCTTTGACCTTATAAGCTTATTGAAAATCATCCAAGAGAAGTATCACAAACTCATTTTCTTTTGGTCCTCAAAGAGCACGATGCTTCCTTACCTTAAAGCCCACACAAACTAGTGGTAACTACCTACCTCAATCCTCAAATAGCAGGATGCTTCCTTACCTCTAAGCCCATATAAGCTGGGGGCAACTACCTACCTCAGTTTTCAAAGAGAAAGACGCTTATCAAAATTCACACAAGCTAGTGGCAACTACCTACCTTAGTCCTTAAAGAGTAGGATGCTTCCCTACCTCAAAGCCATACAAGCTGGTGGTAACTACTTATCTCAGTCTCAAAGAGCAGGATGTTTAATAAACCCACACAAGGTGGTGGCACCACATAACCTACCTCAGTCCCTAAAGAGTAAGACATTTTTTCACCTTAAAGCCCGCATAAGCTAGTGGCACCTAGTTACCTTAGTTCATAAAGAGTTGGACGTCTTTCTTCACTTACCTTAAAGCCTATACAAGCTGGTGGCATCTGTCTACCTTAGTCCATGAAAAGCTGGATGTCTTTCTTTACCTACCTTAAAGCTTACACAAATTGATTGCACCTGTTTGAAAAAAATGAAAACCAACCTAGTAAAGAGGTCAAACCTTACAAAACTTATCAAAATCTTCTTTTTTATCAGTTGTTTAACACATCTTGACATGATACTAAATAACTCTCCACTTTTTAGTAAGCACATAAATTGATCACCCATCTGAGCAAAATGGTGTCTATTTGTCTTTACCCTATTCCTAATACTTAGCAATGACCAAAAAAAGGCAGCTGTAGACACCTCATTTTGTCTGGACTAGTTTCTAGCACCCTAGGAGTTAGGTAAAAGATGATAAAATAAAAAAATAGAAATAAAAGCTAGGGGATGAATGTCGGGTGCCATCACCAGGCATTATTAGGTGACACTACGCCAGGCAAAAAAGTTTTTTGGGGACAATCTGAAATGCATATAGGCCATATTAAAGAAAAATATAAAAATGAGGTATCAAAAGCCACTTTTCATGGTGTCACCAGGGTCATTCAAACAAATGCACAAATCAATTTCCCATTGTTTGTGACCAAGTTAAGGTAAATCGGGAAGTCACAGATACGTACAAGTTATATTGGGGTGCAAGTATTGATACAAGGCCTTTACTGTATGAAACACTTAAGTTTTCACGTGTAGTATCGATACAAGAGGGTTTTGATCGATACCTAGCATGTTTGTATTGATATAGACCTTGGCAGTAGCTAAAGTTATGATTTTTGGCAAAATGTATTGATACACAAGCATAAGTATTGATACAAATCCATG
>JBBYHL010470400.1:0-13669 GCA_038381835.1 Adansonia madagascariensis | reverse complement strand
AACTCAAGCTTTCCTAAAAACTCTATTCCTGTGGCTCTTTCCACCCTTCCCAAAACCCTTCTAAAACCCCTCATTTCCTTCATCTCAACCTAAAAACTATCCTTCATAGCCACCATAACCAAATGCTCTTTCTTTTCATTCCTTTTTCACTAACCGATAGCAAAGAAAAGGAAAAAATGGACTAGAAGTTGTTAGATTGCTGTTTAAGGATATAGTTAGGAGTTCAAGCTTCTATTGTGGTATATTTTCTATCTTTTCTTCCTTTCATTTTTTTTCTTTGTCATCATCATCTTAGTGAACTTCTGTGTTTCCAGGACCTTATTAAAGCTTTCATGTATTATTGTGTCTTTATTCGTGGTAACCTTACGCTTTTGTAGAGTTTTTTGGTGCTTCAATAGTGTTTGGTGAAATGCCATATTCCTCATTGACATTAAAACAACCCTCGCTTATGCATTCTTGCCATGTTTTTCTTCATCTTAACATGCCCATTTCATGTATGAATGCTTAGCCTAGCATATTTTGATCTTGACCATACTTTGGAAGCATTTTCACAATGATTTACTTGTTCAAGTGCATGGATAGTTTGCTGTTTTGAGTGGTTGTTCTTGTTTGATACATTTATTGAAATGCCTCTATGGTGCTTTTAAAAATCTATTTTCAAAGAAAACCCCAAGTGAAGTCTATACTAACATCAATTAATAGAGATTAGCATGGATTTAATGTTTTCAACCTCGCTTTTCAAAAATACTTCTAAAATCTAAGTTTTCTCTCCTATGGGCTTTCCTAGACCGTTTATCAATTTTTTCATGCCTAAGATAACCATCAAATCCAAATACGTCTTAAAATTGTCAATCAGTTATTCATCATAGATCAAGTCAATTACAAGATACATCTCGATTGTCCCTCTTTTTTATGTTTTCATGTATTCATCTTTAATGCAACTTTTATTATATTTCTTTATGTCTTACGAACATGTTTCACTTCTTGATGATGATTTGCATTAAAATAAAATTGCATTAAACCTGAGGCAATGTTTTATGTCAGTAACCCTTCAGTGCTCGATGTAGAGTATCCTTTTCTAAATCAATCCAGATCTCATTTCACTAAATCCTCTATGTTCTTTCTCTCTCCTAGGTTGTATAGAGAGATATTAATTAAACTATTATCATGAAAACCTTGATTTAATATTTGAAATTTTTCATTCTTAAGGAGGGGATTACACATAAATAATGATCACATGAAACTGAGGAAAATTAAGACTTTAATAATTTATGGATAGATAGTACTAATTTTATGCGTTATGGAGGCGCAAATCTTTCCTCATGCATAACTGACTCCTGAACCCTTTTAAAACAAATTCTGGTACACACAGTCCATAAAATCAATGTTTCGAGTTTTGTAACTTGAAATCATCGATTTTAATATGTACTTGGTAATACTTAGCCTAAAATGATTGGTGGCGACTCTAAGTCATTATCATTTCATAATGGCGATCCAGGATCAATTGTATGAGCAATTTGTCTGATGGTCTTTCCCTTGACTTTCATTCTATCACGCCTAATCCAAATCCCAATCAAGGGATGATCCAAAGGTGAGCCCCTTTTTTTTTTTTTCATTTTTAAGTTGTAGCACATCACACGTAGGGCACATCGCGATAGCTTGGTGACTTTACTGGGAACTTTATTTAGAAAGTCAAGCCTGCAATAAGCTAAATTTTATCAGGTTCTTGGTTTCTCTCGATTTTAGTCATTATTTATTTGCAATCCTTTTTCTTTATTTTTTTTGTACATAACATTTATTTATCACAACTCTTTGTGTTTTTGTGTTTCTTGTGATTGCTAGGGTTCCTTCTTACTCAAAAAATAAGTACGACAATTTTTGTGAAATGGTAAAAAGAGTAAATAAAAAAGGTTTGATTTTTTCCCTGACACACACAGCATACTTACATCCACATTAGGCTTTTAGCTATTTGTTTCTTAGAGAAAGAATAAAACCTTTATTAGGTGAAAGTGAGCTAATTGTCCTCTGTGCTATTTCTTATTTACTCATGGACTAGCAATATCTTCCAAATGTAAAGTACCTATGCTCTCATGGTATTCTTTTTATTCATATGGGCATAGCAAAATACATCCACCCGAAACAAACCTATTTCACCAAGCCTGTGTTGGGCCTAGGATCGGGGTGCCTCAGCTATCCTTACTAGATGGAGAAGCAGTTTGGGAAACTTTTACAGTCAATTTAACCCCATAAAGTCAACCATAAGAGCTAAACCATGTCAAGCCATACTGAAGTGTTGCTAGATTAGCTCAAAGAATAAGATATTTAAAGAAACACTTCTTACCTTCTACTCCTCTATATCATTTCTTTGTTCCGTAGATAATAAATGAACATTCTCATCACTGCTTTCTATTCTACCTTGAATTATGTCATCCATTGTAATAACGCCATCAAGCACACTGTTATGCTATCTTACAAACAACTAACGCCTTTTTTCTTTATTTTCCATAAGAGATAACATTTGAATGCTGTTACTCAATATCGTACTTGAGGTTGGTATAGCCTCTCAAGGAAAGCACCATGCTATCTCGCTATGAGCAAACATGTAAACAAACTGTCATGCTGTCTGATGGATGGTTTGACATTAGCTTATAATTGGATAGTGACAAACGAAGCATCACTATCTCAAGCATTAATCTTTATTCCAATGGGATGCCTTTATCATGGACACGCTGGTATACTATCTATATAAGTCTAGGTTTGATGGGCAAAACGACTATACCTATGTTTCTTTCATGCTCGCCCTGAGGTACCATGATGCCATAGGGCTTTTTTATTCTATGATTTATTTCTTATCCTTAATACATTACTAACTTAGCGTTTCTTTTGTCATTGCCTTGACTATATGCATCATGTCATACCATCCTAGGATAGTTAGTTCCAAGGGTAGTGTCTATAGACAAGTATCTTACCATGGCACAACCACTAGCTAAAAGTTTCAAGGATTTTGAAACAATCAAGATCAAGTTAGAAAAGGAACAAAGAGAGAGTGGGGATAACCTCTAGCCCTAATATATCTTAAAGATCTTAGAATGAGCTAAAATGGTTTTAGGCAGTTCAATCATCAAGAGTTGAGAGACGTGTGGAATAGTTAGGATGAGACTAATAAGACAATCTTTGTAGAAGATTATGAAGATATTGCTCTATTGATCCAACCTAAAGTCAATTCCAGATTACTATATGCTATGATACAATTCTAGAATCCCATGTATAAGTGTTTCACTTTCAACAGGTAAGGTCTAGTCACTACTCTAGAAGAGTATCCAACCATGCTTAACATTAGAAGAGCCCAAATTGACAAATCTACTACAAGTCGACAAAACCTATAACCTAAAGAAGAAGTTGGCCAATATGCTTAAAGTCAAAAAACACTGGGCAGACTCTCATCTAATCAAACTGGGGAATAGTGCATGTATCACATTAGATAGTTAAAAATCTACAATGAATATCCAGTCAAACAAGAAGAAGATTCGAAAAGCTTTCACATTGGCAAATCTATGGTCTAATCATTTTCTCAAGGGCTTTGGAACACATAGAGTTTTTCATGTTAAATATTTGCTTGAAGTTAAGTTGTGGCATCAATTTTACTTCTACCATCTTAGTAGAGACTATCTAGTCCTTAAACTTTGGAAGGAAAAAAGGTAAAGCATACTTCATTGGATACTAACCAATGTTGTATGTATGGCTTCTCAATCAATTTTGGGGAAAGGGATCACTATAACTGGTCCTCTCATTAAGGTCTTGAAAAAGAATAGCCATAAAATACCACCAAAGATAATAGATTGCAAAGTTTCAAGATTTGAATGTCGATGAAGTGACTTAGACAGTTCTATGGATCATTCTTGGCCCAATTGTGTACAAATGCAAGCCATTTCATTAGGTGCCTCTTAATGGATTACAAGGAAGCATCAGTTACACCCCACTCATGGCTTTAAAACAATTTGATTTAGATAGTTTGTCCCCATCACTCATGAGCTTTGTACACTAGATTTTGAATATAGAGAGGATGGTTACACAAGTGAAGATGCATGGCAAAAAACCTGCTGTATTTTATTAAAAAAAAATGACTCTGACCTATGAAAATTGGATAGCTAGGTGAGTTAATGACACCGTACTATTGTCTGTTAATGGAGTCTCTTATGTTCTAGCAGATAACCTTTTATGTAAGTTGAGATCCTGAAGCATAAGTTTGCACAATAAAGAGCTGCTTTCACTAAGGAAATTCGTCAGTTACAAGAAGAGAAGAGCCAATGGAAGCATGAGTGTCAAGTTCAAGAGAGGCAAATATGCGACCTTATCAAGATAAGAATGCCATCAACGATAATCTTTAGGACTTGAAGAAAGACTACATTGCACTTTAAAAGGTAAAAAAATATTAAGGAATTGATAAATCCTAAAAGAAATGGAAAGCTAAGCTCGTTTCTTTTGCCAACGACTTAAAAGATTGGAAAGCTTAGGCGGAGACCATTACAAAAAACTCACTAAGACTCACACAATTGCATAGGTTTATCAAAAAAGAAGCAAAAGCTTGGTGGCTTAATACAAGTTCTTCAAGAAGGAAGGGCTAAGAATAAAGCTTTGACTACAAAGGTTTAAGAATTGGAGCATGCCATTTAGGTCCAGCAAGATTAGGTTGAGAGATGGACATGATCTTCTAAAAAACTATGCCATAGTTGGATCTCAATCGACCAATCTTGATCAAATATAAGGAAAGTCTTTAAAACTTTATTAAGTAGATTTACATGGTTCAAACTAGTGCAGATAACATGATCGAATTAGTAAGAACTGTGAGGTTAGACTTCATTCCTATAGGAGACAATGGGCAAAAATTGTTAAACTTTTTGAAACTCATAATCAAACAGTGTAATCACATGAGATATTTTCATATTTGATTACTTTCAAACTTGATAGGTTGTAATTAATGCTTTGCTCGAATGAAAGATACTTATTCCAAAGCTATTGCCAAAATCTAACTGTCTCTTGCATTTACATACATGATTTAATTTGTTTAATCATGTTTTTTCCATTTGTATAACATTATCGCATATATATGATTCATCTTCATTCGTGCATACACCATACTCATCAGATTATAAGATGTCCATTCTGGCATCACTCTTAAATGCGAGGGTCCTTAAAACATATCAAACATCCAACACTAGTACAATATCCACCTGTTAGAAGGCAATGGAGAATGATCACTAGGCTCGTATTGAAATTCTTGAAGTTATGCATCAAGAGGCTTAGGAACAAATGCTTCATAAGACTGATGAACTACAAAATTAAGTTGCTGAATTGACAAAACTATTGGCTACTGCCTTAAAGGATAAAGGGCAAACAAATATCATTAATAAAGGTAAAGAACTAGCTAATCCTGAGTTTAATCGAAATGGTGGGATTAAGACCACCAATACTCTTGAAGAGGTATCCCAAGAACAACCACCCCTTAATAGCACCAATCCCATACGTTCAACCATTTAGCTATATAAACATTATGGCAGCACCATATTTGGCTTAAAGATATCACAATGTGAATATGGGATCTCACTAGCAAATTCTTTAGTTTTAAACCTTGATGAGTAAATAGAACATGAAAAAATAGCCTATTTAAAGTGTGTTGAGGCTATTGAAAATGAAACCAAGTACAAGCTATTGGAGAAATGCCTTAGGGCTGTAAGTTTAGAATTATGGATTCCAAATCCTTGGGCCTAGTTTCAAACTTTGTCATCCCACCTAAGGTCAAAGTACTAGATTTTGACAAATATAATAGGGCCATAGACCTTACTGCATATATCCATATGTACCATCAAAAGATGGTTAGGCATGAAGACAATGAAAAACTATTAATACATTATTTTCAATAGTTTACTAGGGTAGCTACTTATTGTTATATAAAGCTTGACCCAATTAGAATTTAGTTGTAGGCAGGTTTAGTTTGAACTTTCCTTGATCAGTATAAGCATGTATCCAATTAGGCTTCAGATCATATTTCTCTATTAAACATGGAAAAGAAAACTACTGAAAACTTCAAGTAATACACCCAAAGTTGTCAAAAAGAGGCCATCCAGGTTCATTATCCATTAATAAGAAAAAAATGACAGTCATGTTTGTCAGCACCTTGCAAGCTCTTTACTATGAGAAGTTAGTAGGGAATGCTACAAAGAATTTTACTAATATGGTGATATCCAGAGAAATGATTGACGACCCTATTAAGACCAACAAGATGTCAAAAAAGAGAGTCCTCCAACTCTATTAAGAAGTCTATAGCCAAAGGTAAAGAGAAAGAGGGGAACGCCATTAGTAAGATCGCTGCTAAGACCACTTGAATCCTTATTTAATACCAAGCATGTATTTCTATAGCATGGCATATCCAGGTTTCAACTTGTATGCCCCAGTACCATAACTGATATACTCTACTGGATTCAACCCTACCATGAGTCTTTCATTAAACCTAGGTCAAAATTCTAGTCCAACACTTTATTTCACAACCACAGTAACACTAGAGCACTAAAGAATCAACAAACAGCTTAAGAAAGATTTTGATCTATTTCCTTATTCACATAAAGAGGTTTATGCTCGTTTACTAGTAAATCAACTGGTAGCTCCAGTATTTATAACTTTAAGGTCACCTGTTACCTTAAATGGTATAAAGAGAATGTCTATTACGAACACCATGTATGCTCTAGCATAAGGTCACAACATTGAAATTTGCACTTACTTTAGGAGAAAAGTTTAAGGCTTACTAAAAATGGCCTAATCAAAATAGAGCAAAGGTAGGGCCTAATGTTGGAGCGAATCCACTCCTAACTTTGTATTTCAACTAAAGGTAGTCTTCTATTGAGTGACCTTGATTGCCAAAATAATAGTCACATTACTCATTGGCATTACAATCGCTTAGGTATGGAGGTTTTAGAGTTTTTGTTGATAAAGCACTAGAAAATAGTTTTGAATAATTGCAACAATAGTTCGGCAAATGTGATTAAAATTGGATCAAATTGACTTTGTCTTGATTATTTTCTTACCCACTTGAGGTAAATGGTTTGTAAATAACTTGGCTGTTAATTCTCTCTAATCTGATTTCTATTTCAAATCTTAATCATCATGCTTTCATAAAATGTTCCACCTTATTTTTAAACTTAGTATAGTCTTTAGGAGAGTGCCTCCAGACTCCAGCATGGCACTCATAGTAGGCTTGAGGATTATACCCTTTTTTATATAAGATTTCATGCGATTTAATATAAACAGGTGCAATTATTCGACTTTAAAGCAAATGAGGGTATAGATCCTTATAAGTTAATTAGATTGAATTAAATTGAATTTTTTTTATTTTCTTGTGATTTCTTGCTTGAACCAAAGTCTGAGGGTGATTAGGGATTGATAAAATGTTGATGAGGGTTTGGTTTGATCTGCAATGATGGGAGTTTATGCATATTCTTTTTTGCTATCTGAATAGGCCCTAAATCAAAGTCCTCCCGTAATGATATACTTGATTCAACTTTCGAAATACCGATGCATAGAATTGGGTTAAAAGCAACATGACGATGACTCTCGTAGGCAATCCATTCTACTTTGATTTTGGTCCCCAATCTTTTCTATCAACTGTAAAAGTTATCCATTTGTTTCTTGTACATCTCATCTGACTTCCTCAATATTTTTTTCCAAAGTGCTAAATCGTGCTTCCAACTAAGTTGTTAAACTTATGGTGAATTAACCTAACATAGATGAAGATGCTTTTTTTGGACACTCTTATTTAATAATGTTAGTAGTAATTTCCAACAATTTTGCAAGTGATATTTTCATTCCACAAACCTCATGTCCAAATTCCTCTTGGATAGACTCTAATGTGCTGATTCTTCCTTTTAAATTATCACCTATGTCTTGGTCCTTAAAATGTAATAAATAAAATGAATTTAGCACAACATGAAAATTATGAACGCATGAACGTACAAACAAATGAATATGTGAAAAAAATGCTTGAATAGATTTATAAATTTTCATGAAATATAGATGTGATGCAAAAATTGAAAATGAAAATTCCTATTACTATATTTATTCTTTCACTTTTTTCTTCTTTTATTTTTTTAGCTCAAGAAAGAATCCATGAAATCCATTTTTTTGGTCATGGAAATGAAATAGCAACTACCAAAAATTGCTACAAGAAAATTTTTCTCAATATAGTAAATCAAGACAAAAAATAATAAAATGTATCAAAACAACACAATGTATACTTATTGATATCAAGAAAATCAAATTATAAGAGTCAAAGGTTAGAAGCGTTCCCCTATATGTACCTAATTCAATAACTTTTAGAACCGAGTATGGCTCTAACTAGGTGAGGCCCTCATGGTTCATTACATGAAGTTGACATTGAACATCTAAACGGGTTCTTAAATTGCTCATGAGTCTGGAAAAAACTAAGAAGGAACCCTAATCCTTACCCATTGCGGGTTTGTGTGGAAGTATCTTCCATGCCCGTAACGAGGTTAACACCTTTGGTAGGTGTAGAAATCTACATTCGATATGCTTTTCACTGGCCCTGACAGAGGCTAACACCTTAGAAGGCAGAGCTACTTCGCCTTCTCTTAAAATATTGGGTACCTATGCCTCCTCTGTATGCCTGAAGGAGAATCTAATGCATATCCATGTATATAGTGTGTGCAGGGGAACAACTTACTTTTTATGACTTGATTCTTTTAAAAAATAATAAAAACCTCTTTTTTAAATTCCCCTAAAAATAACGCTGCAAAGGAAACAAAATGATTAGTGAAAAACGTGAACAATATATACCTGAATTTCTTTATAAATAAAAAATACAATAAAAAATTATTTTGAAAATAGCGGTTGAAATTGAATCAGTTAATACGTGATTAATTTTAGGCTTGACTCTTTAACCTATCCCTAGTGGAGTCACGAAGCTATCCCAACATGGCCCGGATATGAATCTTAACTAGCCTGACTTAAGAAAATGCAGGTGTACCCTTCGTGCCTATATATATCTGTATATCATTATTTTTTGGGCCATACCAACATTATTTTATTATTATTTATTTTTCATGTTTGGAGACTGAGTTGTTGAGATGAATCACTTATTCAACTTAACCCTAAATAATTTTTACAAAATAACCATTTATTTTGGGGTTGCCACCAATCTCTTTTGGCTAGGTGAGATTGGTCACCTATTAGAGTTCATATTTCACAGGTTACGAAACCATTAAAACAAACATCAGATTTGCAATCATACTAGAAATCATATAAAGGGGTCCGGGAGTTGGTTACAAATACAAGTAAGGATCAACTTTCTCGTGATGCCTGGCAATCAGTACCTATTAACTATATGTTAATATAAATTTTGATTTTTATTCAATTTTAATGTTGAATATTCAATTATAATTCCAAAATGTCAAAATTTTCATAAAATAAATTTATTACTCCATATAAGAAAATTGGTTTTTTAATATTTTTTAAAATCAAAATATCTTTCGAACCCTTTCGGAGAATCAAAAGAACACAAAGGTTTTTATCATTCTCTTTCATACCTTGCTAGAAAGTCGATGGAATTCAAAAAGCTTTAGGAAATTAAAATATCTTTTGACCTCGCTGGAGAGATGGAGGATTACAAAAGATTTTATTTTTTAAAAAATTTTTAAAAAAATCTTGATTTCCATTTTTTTAAAATAAGATATCTTATTATTAGAATAATTCAAAGAATCCCTCTCATATACTGAAAGAAATCCTCTTACTATTTTAACTCAGAGACATTGCCTTAATTTGCAAAATTTTTGGTTTTATTAATAATATTAATAATAAAAATAAAAATCACCCAAAGACTCTGTTTAAACAAAAAGTACTAAACTTGATTCAAAGAGTCTAAATGACCAACATGTCCCCTAAAGTACACCTTTGACGTAAAAATGTCCCGGTGACCCTAAAGGGCATGATTCTAAAATAAATTAATGAAATGTTCCTAAGGTGTACTTTCAACATATAAGTATCTTGGTACCCTAAAAAATTTATAACTTTATATACAAACGAACCTATTCCTACGTACGGCTTCAAAATATATCCGGTGATCACATAGGATTTGGTTCTAATATAAATTATTAAAATGTCCCTAAGGTCTACTATTGACATGGAAGTATCCCTATAAGTCCAAAGGACTTGACAACTCTACTAGATGAACCTTGTGCACCTTCGACATATCAGCATTTCAGTGACTATAAAGGACTTGGTTCTAGGATAAATTATTAAAATGCCCCTAATGTATACCTTTGACATAAAAGTATTTTAGTACCCTAAAGGACTAAAAAATGATATGAAATGACAACTATACCCTTAATGGGTAACTTAGATATCAAGATTGACCTCAAATGCAAGAATTGCTAATAGGTTCCTAATTTTTGAAAATTGCATTTAATACCCCACTAAAAAACCAAAAGAATATGAAAAGTTTTAATATTTTCTACACCCCTCCGGAAGACCAGAGGAATGCTAGAAATATTCTTAAAATGTCAAAAATATTTCATTAACTCTAAAATACAAGATTTTCTAAATAATCCCTAAACTTTACAATTTAGTCCTTACACAAAATAAACACATAATTAAACACAAAATTGATAAAAAAATCATGGAAATTATGTCAAAATCATAAGCCAACCACTTATGCCCTTAGAGCAGCTTTTCAAGTTTTACATATTAGTCCCTAAAATGTTTCTAAATTGCAAAAACACCTTAGAATGGTCAAAAAATAAAAAAGGCACATTGAAACATGTTAAATACACATGAAAGACAACCCTAAAGGTCTACAAGTGGTTTGACAAAGCATGATAGGTTTTTAAACAAAATTTTTTATTTTTACAATTTAGTCCCTATATGATATGAAACACTAAATCAAATATTAAAGACATCCAAATCAACATAAGATGCATACAAAAAAATTACATAATCAATTTCTCCAAACGCCAAGGGTCTAGGAACAAAAAATTTGTAATTTTGTAAATAAGTACCTAAACATTTTAAAATTACAAAATAACCCAAAATGATAAAAAAATGCATGAAACACATTTATATATATTAGAATAAGCATGAAAATGTTTATAAAGGTGTCTACATGACTTAGCCAAGCTTGAATGTCCATAGAAAATATTTTGCCTTTTTTGTAGTTTATGTCTCTATATTTTCTATAGTTACAAAATAGCCTAGAAAATCAAAGGATCATAAAATCATCAAGATCATATTCAGCAAAGCCCAGAATCACCCTTCCAAAGCCTTTAAAAACTTGGGAAAATTATTTTTAAGCCTTTACAATTTTAAAATATAGCAAAGTAATACAAAATCCCATAAAATTAAGCATAAAATTTATCCAAAGGCCTTAATCATTTTTGGCCAACATGGTGTTCCAGAGAAAAATGATTTTTTCCATCACATATTTTCATGAATGTTTAAATATACATATATGCCATAATTATTACCGAGCTTAAAAATGCATAAAAACATAATAAATAATGAATAAATCAACATAAATAACAAGAAAATATTAATAAAAATAACATAAAAATATATACATGAAAATAATAATATTTCTACTAACAAAAATGAATTATCATGATGATTATCAATAATAAAAATTAAATAAAAGAACAAAACTAATAAGCTTTGTTCATAGCCATCATACTTGTCCTTTCAACATGGATTAAAATCTATGAGCACAAGCATGATTTTGGCTCATTAAAAGGAAGAAAAATGAATGAAAGCAACAAAAACTAAATTTCTTTTGAGCATTTTTAAAAGTGTAGAAAATATGTGAATTTTTTTATTTTATTAGAATTTTTTTTGGTGTTTTATGCTGAAGAACCATTAAGCATCACCGAGAAGTAATCGTCCTCTATTTATAGAGGAAGTAAGTCGATCAAAGGATGGAGCTTCTACCAATTTCTAAACTTTTTTTTTTATTTTATTCATTTATTTATCTGTTTTAGATTTTTTTTTATTTTGATAGACTTTAATTAATTATTTTTATCATTTTGCATGCGCGATCATGCATAACATCATTATATAGAGACACAATAGAGAAATAATTTAATTTGAATAAGAATAAATTATAAGGACTAAAAAAAATTAAAAATTATGTACTCTAAGAATATAACTTCACATAAGAAATTTAATTAAAAATTTAATCAAAGGTTTTTTAGACTTTGTTAAAAAAAAAAAACAAAAATGAGCTCATTGAGCGTGTCGAAATGGGCTTATCAGGACATTTGTAGGTTTTAAGGCCCATGAAATAAAAAAATAAAATTTAGCTGATTAAAAATAAAATTAATAAAATTTCCTCATAAAAATTCAAAAAGGAAATGTTGAAAAATTTTATGTGTAAGAAGAAGGCAATTAAAAATTCTAAACTTATAAAATTTTACAAGCAAAAACATTTTCGAAAAAAATTATTTTTTGACAAAAAAAATGCAAAACTCATAAAATAAAATAAAACAAATTAAAAAAAATTGATTTAATATGAATATAATGAAAATATTTGAAGAATTTTAAAAATTATAAACTTAGAAAAATCCCACTAAAAAAATTTATGAAGTGAAAAACTTTGTATCTTGAAAATGAAAAAATTTCAAAAATATGTCCAAATTTTATAAAAATGAATAAAATTCAACATATTAATCAAAATATTAATTTACAAAAATAATAAAGTTGAAAATTTGAAACCCAAAACAATTTTTATGAGAAACCATTTCACGAGATGATACCTGTGGTATTGTGAAAAATTCAAATTTAAGTCCTAAAATTGACAATCCGATACTTCGTGGTAAAAAATATCAATATGAAATTTTCCTTGAATATTTTTTATTTTTCAAAGTGAGTATCGACATAAATACTGCACAGATATTGGTAAAAAATACAATAGTCAACTTTTCAAAATTTATGAAAATTTTTAAAAATGAAAAATTTAATCATGATAATATCTGTAGAAGTAAATTTCAAAATTTCAAAAGAGTAAAGTTGAAAGCTAATTTTTTTTAAATTGATGCTCATTTTTTATCCGAGATTTATTCTTTACAATCTTTAAAATAGCAATTTTTCTATCACATACCTTTATATTGATTTAGATATGATCAAATTGGTCTTGAAAGCATTCGTTCCACTCGAAGGAAGTTTATCTTTACCAGGCGACCATTAAGTTCTTGGTCTTAGATATTTTTTGACTATCAGAGATGCAGCCTGAACAAAATTACGTGTCAACAATGTCATTTCTTAATTCTTTTTCGCGTATTCATATCGTGTTTCACTTCATCTCTTATTTTGCATAGATTATCATAATGTTTCAATTTAGAACAAATTTGCATATTCGTGCCATGTTCAAGTTATGTTTCAATTCATCTTATATTTTGCGTAACTTGTTATAATAATTAAAATTAAAGAAAAATTGTACGTTCATGTTGTATTTACATTAGCTTTTGTATGTTTAAAGTATCATAAATTTATATAAATTTTTATGGTCAATAATTCATTTTATGTAGATTTTGATATGTTTATGTATTGTTTCATATTCATAATGTTTTTGGTGATGTGTCATATTTTAATGATTTTTCATGTTATCTTAATTTATCCA